>CM026200.1:7500-117500 GCA_014839995.1 Xenentodon cancila | reverse complement strand
TAAACATTTTACAGTTAAGATGTTGTTTAATTAAAAGAATAAAAGCTGAAAATGAATCAAATCTCATGAATCTAATTAGAGCCATTTCTACACACGTTGAACCCTGATGGTCCCGTTGTGGAACCCTGATGGTCCCGTTGTGGAACCCTGATGGGCCCGTTGTGGAACCCTGATGGGCCCGTTGTGGAACCCTGATGGGCCCGTTGTGGAACCCTGATGGTCCCGTTGTGGAACCCTGATGGGCCCGTTGTGGAACCCTGGTGGTCCCGTTGTGGAACCCTGGTGGTCCCGATTTTGAACCCTGATGGTCCCGTTGTGGAACCCTGATGGTCCCGTTGTGGAACCCTGATGGTCCCGTTGTGGAACCCTGATGGTCCCGTTGTGGAACCCTGCTCGTGAGCTGTTTTGGATAGAACCTGTTCATCAGGACAGCCAGCGAAACAGGTTCTCCAGGGAACAGCAGAGCCACACATGTCATACAGTTTTGCAGTAATTAAGATGTAATTATGAGATTAGATGGTTTGAAGATGTTAAAGGGAGTTTGTTTTTTATGTTTTGAAGCTAGCGTCGCTTTGTGCTGAGTGGATGTGGATCAGTGTGATGAGAGACGGAGGTTTAGAGCTCAGAGGTTTTAGTAAGTGTAACGATGATGGAGATGATGATGATGATGATCAGAGGGAGGAGCTTAGTAAGCTTTAGTAGTGCTATCGTGCTAGCTTAACCTTGATGAAAAATCAGTATGCGATAACATGAACACTTTGATTATTTACAGAGTATTGATTATAGATCACTGCCAACATTTCATATGAGGTACGCCTCTAATTCAGATAAATTTTAAGCTTGTTGGTTTTATTGAGAGAAATGTCTTCCTTTTTGCACATTTGATATAATGAACTGTTATGAATTTAATACTAATGTTTAAACCTTTTCTTCAGCGTTAGAGTCTGAGTGACACCTCACAGGTGCTTGTGTGTGTTTGGGGCGCCTCACGTGTGCGTGTGTGTGTGCGCGCGCGTGCGGGGCGCCGCACAGGTTGAGAGACTAAAGTCCTTGTGGTTTTTTGCCTTAAAATGTTGAAAAGGTTGAATTTGCTGGGATCTGATGTTGGTGTTTAACTGTAAATCGAAGCTCAAATGTTGGCTTTCTAATGAAAAGTCTACTCCAGCATGTGCAGCTGGCTCAGGTGTCACGTGACCTATATGTTTAGATGTGATGATTTAGTCGCATGAATGAACCACTCTGTTGTTAACGAGACCTTTGAGCTTTGACTCTTCGTTTTTCATGTTAACTGATCACATACTCCACTTCTGCTGGACCAGTACGCTTCACACTATTTTAATTGTTTTTGTTATTATTTCTATTTTCCTACTTGTTAAGAATTCACTCTTCTCATTAAACTTGGGTCATTTGGTGTTTGTTAATTTCTGTTTATGTCTAATTTTTGTGATGCATTTTGTACTAATGTGTTAAAAGTGGGATGGAGGCAGGCGTCATTCTGTAGAGATGAGAATAATAAAGATGTATTTATTTTCTGTACATGTGTGTGTGTGTTAGTGTTTAACATCTATTCAACACAAAGTCTTAAAAAGATGTTTTTCACCCATTAAAAAACACGAATAAAGTATTCAGCAACTTACTTCACCAGACAAGACCACGAGTCCAACGGGGACCAGGTCCGCCACACACGGGACCAGGTCCGCCACACACGGGACCAGGTCCGCCACACACGGGACCAGGTCCGCCACACACGGGACCAAGACCACGGATCCAACGGGGACCAGGTCCGCCACACGGGACAAGACCACGGATCCAACAGATAGTGTGTGTGATTTTTATACATAAAACCCGCAAAGGCTGTTCATACACGTCATTGGAGGAGTTAAATATTTACACCACCAGGGGGCGAAAAAGTTACATTTCAATTTTGAAATCCGGGTTCGTTAACCCGGAAATGATCTTGTGACTACCGGAGGTTGTCCGTCACAAGAAGACGGTCGAAAAAACAAGAAGGTACGTAGCTTTAAAAAGGTTTTAAAAGGACAAAAGTAACGGATGATGACGGTAAAGCCTGCGAAAATAGCTTGTAATTGAAAGTAGAGACAGAGTAGATACGTATCTAGATTTTTCATCGGCATACCAGAAAAATGAAAATTAACTTGATTTAGTTAGCATTGAAGCTAATTCAGCTAAACCTCACGCGGCGGTTAAACATGTTTTTGATTTAAAGAATTATAGATGAATGCACACATTTATAGATGGGTAAATCTATACTTTTATAGATGGATACCTTTATACATTAATATATACATAGATTTACTTTGATCTGATCAGGTAAATTGTGACGTCACGGCTGTGTTTAGGCATCAAAGCTTAAAGATTTACACAGAAACACATGCATGCATACACACACACACACACATATATATATATATATATATATATATATATATATATATATATATATATATATATATATATATATATATATATATATATATATACAGAATACAACTATAAAACATCCAGCAAAAACTTATCCTGTATATAGAAATATACAAAATCACATTTCTACTAAGATGCTCTACATTTTCAACCATAAATTAAATCGAATAAAAGAGCAATAGCACACTCCAATTGTCTCCTGATCTGCTTAAAATATACCTTTAAATCCTAAAACTGTTAAAAAAACATGAATTTAAGAATTGAAACTATTGGTTAAATTCTGAGGCTTTGGTTGAAGGTTCCATCATTCTTCTTGTTTTGGATCAAAGAGGCCTGGAGTCTGTCAGGTCTCCTCACCTGGACCACATCACTTATTAATGTGGTCCACAGACCTGAACACTGAACCCTTGGTGAAAATCATTTAGTAGAAATACATGCTGTTGCTAGAATTAGTTATCAATTGTTCATTTATTGTTCAAACCTGATTTCTGGACAGCAGTTGAAGAGCTGTTTAACTGTTTACAACCAAATAGTTTATAAAACAAAACTACATCTGTTTACTCACCAATCTTAAATAAACATTGCAAGTTCTGCTTCAAACTTCATGTCTTTGCTGTTCATGAGTTGCCTCCAATGGGGAAAGCACTGCTGATATGTACTCTGGCTTTAGCTGTTTTTAATCTGCTCTTTATTCGCTTTTGTCCTGTTCCGGGTCCTTGTTGTGTTGACAAAGTTCTCTTCCGAGAGCTTCATCCACCCTTGCCGTTTCTGTTTACATGTCCTAAAATGGTCACTTGGGAGCGGCTGACAAGTAGTTAAAGATTCCCGCCACACGTGGCACAAACTGGTGTTACGAGACTGGATGGACCAAAGCTAGTTATTTAGCACGCTAACTTAGTATATTTCAGCAGCCAAATACACTGTCATTGCTTTTGAGTTTGAATGATGGAAAAAGCATATACATTACACAAAAATACTCAAAATCCTCCAGATATGTTGATAACTCCACATCTGTAAAAACTTTATGCTTAACCTATTCATTCTCGTCAACGTTACAGATGTTTTTCTCTTTTAGATATGGACTCTCCAGGCAGAGATGGCAGTCTCATCCCTACCCAGACAGAGTTCAGAGGTGAAGAAAAGTTCCAGAACTGCTTTATGTAATGTAGTACTTTTTAGCTTTAATATCAACCTCACATTTTTCACTTTATCTGTCTGCAGGACCTTCAGATGTTGAGTCTAGTCCAGTAGCAGGGATGCTCCACCAGGGCAATGCCCTGGAAAGAAACCCTAAAGTGCTGCCATCGCCTCAGGCCAGGTGGACAACCCATAACCCCTCCAGGAGTACTGCCTCCAGCAGCTCAGACAGCAGCAGCAGCAGCGAGGATGAAGACGAGCATCAAGGTGCACTGAGAAAGATCAGGAGCAGCGTGGCTCAGATCAAAGTAAGAACCAGCATCTATGGAATTTAATGCTGTTTTCAAGCAGCACAGATCAAAGCCCAATAAGTGCTTGCTCATTGCTTGGCACTATGCGCCTCAGCATCTGCTGACCCCGCTCTGTCAGTTTACGTGACCTACCACTTGGTGGCTGAGCTGGTGTCGTTCCCAAACACTTCCATGTTCTTATAATACAGCTGACAGTTGACTGTGGAATATTTAGGAGCCAGGAAGTTTCAGGACTGGATTTGATGCACAGGTAGTATCCTGTCACAGCTCTACGCTGGACTTCACTGAGCTCCTGAGAGCGACCCGTTATTTCACAAGTAGTTGTAAAAACAGTCTGCATCCCGAGGTGCTTGATTTTATACACCTGTGGCCACGGATGTGATTTGGAACACCTTGTAACAGTCAGCCCAATAAATTTTTTTAAGGACGGAGTTACCACTTACACAAGGCGGTCCTAGGAAGGCTTAGCAAAGATTAATGATTAAGTTTAATGCTGATACTCAAGCAGAGAGTGCATAACACCATTCATACACTAGAAAAAGATACTCCACACTGGTCCATATACATATTACATATCCTACACGTTTCAGTAAGCAAGAATATTGAGTCCAATTCCGGCCCTTTTTACATCTGGGAAGCAAAAGGTCCACAAAATGTTACAAAAAATATAATCCACCAGCTGTGAAAAATGTAGATGAACAAAAATATAGCGATCTCTGCCTAGTGGTATACCACTCCTGAGACTACTAAAAACTGAAACGCTCTCACCGGATCGCGGAGTATATAATCCACCCTTGCTTTTTTTGCCCTTGTTTGCGCACATATTAATGGTTGATGCCAAGTTGGTATATCATTTTAGTGTGCAATCGAGGGTTGTTTTTTTTTTTTTTTTATGTGTGCTTAGGTGTGTGCAAGTGTGTTTCCTTCACCAGCACTCATGACAGTAACTATTTTTTATTGATGCCTGGGTGGGAAGGAAAATAAAACAAAGAAAAGAAGAGTAAGAGAGGGGTGAAAAGACTAGAAATGGAAAGAAAGAGAGAGATGAGACAGCGGTGGTGCGGTCTGGTGTCTGTGTTGTAATGTGTGTTTAAAAAAAGTTTATAATGTGTTTAAAGAGTAAAGGTGGACACAGGACAATCAGGTGTTATAAGCAAAAAAGAGGACAGAGAAAAGGGGGAGGAGCTTTATATTTACATATATTTACATTTACATACATATAATTGCATGTCTGAGTTTTTGGGGGGTGTTGGGGCAGTATTTAAAAAGTCATATATATATATATATATATATATATATATATATATATATATATATATATATATATATATATATATATTATAATATACATAGAGTAAGTATTTAAGTACTCATGCATGTCCACATATATCAAGATAAGGATATATATATATATATATATATATATATATATATATATATATATATATATATATATATATCCTTATCTTGATATATGTGGATATATGTGTTTCTTTTTTTTTTTTTTTTTTTTTTTTTTTTTTTTTAACCCTTGTTTGCATATATATTTATGGTTGATACCATGTTGGTATAACCGGAGTTGTATATATGCATTTTAATCTGGTAACCAAGGGTGTTTTGTGTGTGTGGGTGAGTGTGTGCAAGTGTGCTACCTTCACCAGCCCTCGTAACAGTCAAACTTATATTTTTATTGATCCCTGGAGAAATCAAACAAGATAAGAGTAAAGGGAGAGTCGAAGAGAGGGGTGTAAATGTTCTGCAGAGGAGGGCTATAGTCACCGGGTGTGGAAAGAGGAGAGAAAGAGAGCAGAAGAGAGAGACAAGACAGTGGTGGTGCAGTCTGGTGTCTGTGTTGTAGTATTTGTCAAGGAGTTTATAATGTGTTGTTTAAGGGGTAAAAGGTGGACACATGACAATCAATCGTTATAAGCAAAAAAATGAAAAAGAAAATAGAGGAAAAAGGAGGAGGAGTTTCTTATTTACAATCACATTTCTGATCGTTTGAGCGTTGGGGGGGTGCTGGAGGCAGTATTGAATAGTAATATATAATACCTACATACATACATACACATACATATGTGGACATGTATGCTGTTATCTAGTACATATTCTTTATACATTGTAAACAGAGCAACTCTATAATGTGTTTCTCATGGGAACCATGAGAAAACATGACCCACCATGGAAACGAAGGTTGGAGGTAAAAATCAAGGCGGCACGGAGAGAAGTGAGTCAATTGACAGGAGCCCAGAAAGGTGCAATGAAAAGACCAGTACCCAAGAGGTACAACCAGATACCCATACCTGAAGCACTCGAAAGTGCCAAACAAAGGCTCCAAGCCTTGGCTGGGCGCCTAAAGAGATACACTAGAGACAATGAAGCCAGACGAATAAACAGGCTGTTCGCAACTCAACCTGCGAAAGTGTATGCTCAATGGCAGGGTAATAACAACAGAGACCCACCAAGGCTGGAAACTGAGAGGTACTGGAAGAGCATATGGGAGAAGGATGCAGCACATAACAGCAGTGCTCAATGGCTAGTCTCCCTAAGAGAGGAGCACAGCAACCTCCCTGAACAGAAACCAGTCACCATCACAGTGGCAGACATCCAAGAAAGAGTCTCAGGTATGAAAAACTGGACAGCACCGGGCCCAGACATGATCCAGGCCTACTGGCTAAAGAAACTCACAGCACTCCATGAGCGCCTGGCAGCACAAATGAACCAGCTGCTAAGAGATGGGACTCACCCAGAATGGCTAACCGAAGGGCGAACGATCCTGATCCTGAAGGATCCCACAAAGGGTGCAGCCCCATCTAACTAACGACCAATAACCTGCCTCTCCACAACATGGAAGCTCCTGTCAGGCATCATTGCGACTAAGATAAGCAGGCACATGGAGCAATACATGAGCAAAGCACAGAAGGGCATAGGCAGAGATATCAGAGGAGCCAAACACCAACTCCTGGTTGACAGAACAGTCGCCCAAGACTGCAAGTCCCGAAATACCAACCTGTGCACGGCCTGGATTGATTACGACTCGATGCCACACACATGGATCACTGAGTGCTTGGAGATGTACAAGATCAACAGCACTCTAAGGGCCTTCATTGCAAACTCGATGAACCTGTGGAAAACCACTCTCGAGGCAAATGGCAAGCCACTTGCACAAGTGTCCATCAGATGTGGCATATACCAAGGAGATGCGCTGTCCCCACTGCTGTTCTGCATAGGTCTGAACCCCCTAAGCCAAATAATCAACAAGACTGGCTACGGATACCGCCTCAGGAATGGAGCTACGATCAGTCACCTCCTCTACATGGATGACATCAAGCTGTACGCTAAGAGCGAGCGGGACATAGACTCCCTGATCCACACCACCAGGATCTACAGCAACAACATCGGGATGTCATTCGGGCTTGAGAAATGTAGGAGGATGGTGACTAAAAGAGGCAAGGTAGTCCACACAGAAGGGGTTTCAGTCCCAGAAGGAACAATAGCAGACATTGAGGACAGTTACAAGTACCTTGGAATACCACAGGCAAATGGTAACCTCGAAGGGGCTACAAGGAAAATGGCAACAGCCAAATACCTCCAGCGAGTAAGGCAGGTCCTAAGAAGCCAGCTCAATGGCAAGAACAAGTCCTGGGCAATAAACAGCTACGCCCTGCCAGTGATCAGATACCCTGCAGGAATAATAAGGTGGCCAAAGGAAGAGATGCAGACCACAGATGTTAAGACAAGGAAGCTCCTCACCATGCATGGTAGTTTCCACCCCAAATCCAGCACACTGAGACTGTACGCAAGCCGTAAGGAAGGACGCCGAGGACTGGTGAGTGTGAAAGCCACTATCCGGGACGAAACTGCCAAGCTCCATGAGTACATCAAGGACAAGGCCCAAACGGATGATGTACTCAGTGAATGCCTCAGACAATGGCAAGGTGAAGAGGTGCTGGAGGAGGAAGCATCATGGGAGGACAAGCCCCTACACGGGATGTACCATCGAACCATAACTGAAGTGGCTGATCTCAAGAAGTCCTACCAATGGCTAGAGAGAGCTGGCCTACAGGACAGCACAGAGGCACTCGTCCTGGCTGCACAGGAGCAGGCTCTGAACACCAGAGCAATAGAGGCCCAGATATACCACACCAGACAAGACCCAAGGTGTAGGTTGTGCAAAGAAGCACCGGAAACAATCCAGCACATAACTGCAGGGTGTAAGATGCTGGCAGGGAAAGCATACATGGAACGCCATAACCAAGTAGCGTGCATACTCTACAGAAACATCTGTGTGGAGTATGGGCTGGAAACCCCAAGGTCAAAATGGGAAACACCTCCCAAGGTGGTGGAAAATGACAGAGCAAAGCTCCTGTGGGACTTCCAGATACAGACAGACAGGATGGTGATGGCAAACCAACCAGACATCGTGGTGGTAGACAAAGGGGAGAGAAAAGCCGTGGTGGTGGATGTGGCAATAGGGGACTCTTAAGCCTGTGCACCTTTCGATTAGTTAAATGGGAGACAGGTGTGTAGGAAAGGGGGAGCAAGGGGAGTCAGAAGAGTGCGGTGGGGGGGGGGGGGCAAGGAATCTCCTGTAGACCTCTTTTTTTGCTTTGCCTATGTTGCTTGGTACCCCACGCCCCAGAGAAGAAAGGAGTCCAAGCACATGCCTTTACAACCAGTAAATGTTACATATATTTGTAAAATAACCACAAACAACTTCTCTTCTCTCACTCACAATGTGCACGACACAGTAAAACAAAACTAGTTAAATGCATTAACTAAGTTTCTTGGCCCAGAAACAAAAACAGCCTCCTACGCGAATTGCTTTGCGAGCGATTGAAGTGATGGTTTTGTCCTTCACAGACCAGCGTTCCTCTTGGTTTGGTGAATGGCTGGATGGCTTTGCTGTGCCGGTGGTCATAGTGAGGAGCTCCATTCAAGTTGGTCTGAAGGCGTTCACATTATCAGGGTGTGCATGGCACCCTTGTTTGGTTCGACTGGGGCTTGGAACATGTGTGGGTCACTGTTGCAGTGCTGCGGTCAGACAGTCTGTAGTTGCCCTTTTCAAGCAACCAGATGCTTCTTCAGGCATGGTGATGGAGGAGGCAGGTCTTTGGCTGGTAGCTCATTGCACTTTGAATTGTCTTCTACAGGAAATGTGCTATACAAATAAACTTTCCTTGCCTGCGCATCAACAGGGATCTCTACTGGGTTTTGGGGTCTATGCCTAATGAGAGGCCAATTCCTTATCACCTAAGTATGATAAATGGACCCAGGCCTGCTGGGTTTTTATTGAATTGTGAAGGTTTCTTTTTTTTTTTTTTTTTTTTTTTTTTTTATACCATGTGGTCAGGCCTCAGTAGTTGATATTAGGCATGTCTTTGTTGAATCCATGGCTGTGGCCTAACACAACTGAGGTCAGCTCAGGGAGGTCTACAGAAACAAAACAGTCTAGGGTCAGGTCAGGAGATAGTCCCTGAAGCTGAAGAAATGCCCACAGCCGCTGCCAGGTGGGCCTGGTTGTTTTCTTCTGTAAATCAGATTATTTTACCACTAAAGAAGCTCATGAAGTCTTCACTATTGAAAACTGCAGGGATGCACGACTCAACAGAGTTGTGCCTCTTTTAGCTTTGCGAAGCGCTTTTTTATATATTAGATTTTTCTTTACATGCACGATAAGAATCTACAGACCTACAAGAGTACCACTTTCCTGTGGTCCTGCAGCTGTGACTACTGGTCCTAACACACTAAATTTTACACCAACTAGATGTTTTACTAAACAGAAACATTCTGTACAAACAGAAGTTTGGAGAACGTTTTAGCTTAGGCAAGGCAACTTTATTTGTTAGCACATTTCATGTGCAAGACAATTTAAAGGGCTTTACATAAAAACATAAAAAAATACATAAAAAAGAAAAGACTGTAAAGGCAGAATATATAATTAAAGACAGACATAAGTTAAAATAATTTAAAAAAAATGAGATGTAACAATTAAAGATTATAGTGCATTGTGATAAATCACTGAAATGCAATAAGAATAAGAGAAGATTACAGTTAGTAATTTTTACTACAGGATTATAGCCCAAAGCTATCTTGAAGTCAGCACAACTAAGATAATAACAGTAACAGACCCCTTTGTGCTTCCAGAACTCTGGATTCACAGAGCATGACAGATCAGAGGAAGACAGATCCCAATCCAGAGACGGATCCAGATCCAGAGAGAGAGACGGATCCAGATCCAGAGAGAGAGACGGATCCAGATCCAGAGGGAGAGACAGATCTAGATCCAGATCCAGATCCAGATCCAGGAGAAGAGAAAGATCCAGGTCAAGAAGACGGGACCGATCCAGATCCAGAGACAGGAACTGGAACACTGAACGCTTCGACAGAAGACGCCATGCTCGGTAACATGCAGACCCACAAACAAAATTATAGTTGGATTTGATAAGTCACGTGCTTGACTTTTCACTTAGACTTTCTGCTGAAAATCACAACATCCCCATTAAAGAGCTAAAATTTTGTTGAGCAGGGGGTGGGGTACTCATTTTAAAAATATTAAATGGATGATCTCCAGAAGTTCTGGTGTCTGTCCTTATGGTGGTCTGACCTAAAAAGGATGGAAAGAGTGTAGATGGACAAAAACAGATGGATGCTTTTCAATGAAAATCCATTAAGAATGTGGAAATACCCAAAGCCTTAAGGCAGTGTTTACTAACTGTAATACTAAAGCTGGGTGGTAACTACTAACCAAGTACATGACAGAAACGTTTGCTTGAATTTTTCTGCTCATGGATTTCTAGTCATATTTTGATTGCATAAACTCAGTAAATTCAGAGGAACAAATTTGAGCCAAAAAGGTCAAAACCTATGTGACCATTTTTTTTATTTATTTTTTTTATTGGGTTTTTTTTATTAGACATCTTCTAGTTAATCCACTAAAACTAGCAGAAATGTTTACGTTTCTCCAGAACCCATCATGCGCGTTTCCTGAAGGAGGATCAGAAAACCAAACTTTAGTGAGGCTGGCAGGATTTTAGAGGAAAATCTCTCTTCCTTTACTGTACAGTGACTGCTATGATGATCGGCGGGATGACAAGGATGACCATTTTGACCGTAGAGCCAATAGAACCGAGGGGTCAGATCACAGAAGGCGGGGCCGCTCAGCTTCCCCTCCCACCCACAAGGAGCCTACTGCAGCAGACGAGCCACCAGTCAAGAAGAAAAAGGAGGAGCTGGATCCAATCCTCACCAGGACTGGTGGTGCTTATATCCCCCCTGCAAAACTGCGCATGATGCAGCAGCAAATCACTGACAAGAGCAGGTAAGGATGGGTTTTAGCACCATCTTTTATTCAAAATGAAATTAGATTCCTTTCACTTAAATCCAGTAACTTAGAAATTCTGTATTCTGTTTTTTGTTTTCTTCCTCATCTACCAGTTATTGTTTTATCCGGCACTTCATTTCTTTTAAAAATTAAATACATTTTCTGCTCGGAAATGACTTGCAATATAATTTATTCACTTCAGTAAAATCATTTTGTAACATTTTTACTTCTGATTGCTGTTCAGACATTTGTGTACAGTGCATTTCACTGTACTCTGGATCTAATAGTGAGCTCTAACAGAAACGTATGCTCAGTCTCTTCACCCACCTGCATTAATCTTGACTGAGCTGCTGCAGTAAATATAAAACCTCTTTAATTAACCCAATTTACCCTTTGATGCTTGCCCCCCTTGCAGCCTGGCCTATCAGAGGATGAGCTGGGAGGCTCTGAAGAAGTCCATCAACGGTTTGATCAACAAAGTCAACGTATCTAACATTGTCAACATCATCCAGGAGCTGCTGCAGGAAAACATTGTCAGGGGGAGGTGAGCAACTGCATGACTATATATGAAGGCTGAATCAACACTTGAGGGTTTGGTTTTAGAAGTTCCAACAGCATCTCAGGTTGAATGTATTCTGGTACTCAGATCAGTGAGAAAATACTGTCTTGGGTATAAAAACTAACTTTCAGGCACTTTGGGGTATTTGTTTGACAGTTTGGATCAATTAAAGTAGTTTAAAAAGGGTGTTCTGTCTCTTTTTTACTGTCAGGGGTCTGCTGGCTCGTTCGGTGCTGCAGGCTCAAGGGGCTTCTCCCATCTTCACTCACGTCTATGCCGCTGTTGTCGCCATCATCAACTCAAAGTTCCCTCAGATTGGAGAGTTGATCCTCAAGCGCCTTATTTTGACCTTCAGGAGAAGCTACCGCCGCAACCTCAAGGTATCTGTCTGCCCCTTCCTCACCTCCCACAATAGGTCCACTCCTCATTGCCTCCCTCAACAGGTCTGCACCCATCCTCACCTGTTGTGACAGGTCTGCCCTCTCCTCACCTCTCGCGACAGGTGCTGGAGTGGACATACACGTTGATTCACATACACTACAACGCACCACACAGTCACCAAGCTGCACTCATCAGTGTTTTGTCTTCTCTTAAAAAAACAAAATATATTAAAAGAAAAAAAAAAGCAAAATAGCATCTCTTTCTACCTACAGGAGAGGATTGCTTTTGAAGTTAGTAGCATTATTGAAATCCACATGTGTCCTGTTTTTCAGCAACAGTGCCTGACAGCCTCAAAGTTTGTGGCCCATCTCATCAATCAGAATGTGGTAGGCACTTTGTCTCTGATTGTCTGCTATGTTACAGGTTTGTTTGTGCGTCTATGGCTGGTCTGTTAGAGGCTGCTCCGCTGCAGGCTGCTCTGTTACGTGTTTGTCTGTGTGTCTGATTGTTTTGCCTGTTAAATGCTTGTTTGTCTTTCTCTGATTGGCTGTTGTAATGCTCCTCCCTCAGGCCCATGAGGTCTTGTGTCTGGAGATGCTGACTCTGCTGCTGGAACGTCCGACTGATGACAGCGTGGAGGTCGCGATCTCTTTCCTGAAGGAGTGTGGACTAAAGCTGACAGAGGTCTCGCCCAGAGGAATCAATGGTAGAGTGCAGCAGTGTCCTCACAGAAACAGAAACTCATCATTGCAGAGTAATACAATAATGGTTAGAATACAAAACGCTAAATATTATTTATGAATACATAATACTATTTGCTCAAGCAACCAAAGTAAAAAAAAAAAAAGAAAACCAGTTTGTTACTTAAACATTCTATTTCCATTATTACCATTTAGATCTCCTTTTTCTTTTCTTTATTTCTCTTAATGAAATAATATCCATTTAGACACACAGTTAAAGAATAAAGTAGGGTAAATTATTGTAAACAAATGTCTATTAGACATGAAGGAATAAACAAGAAATTGTGAATAAAACAGATTAGCAACAGCCAAAGTTCATAGTCCTGAACATTTATTTACTTAAAATATATTTACTTAAAGAATTCTGCTTAGAATGTAACTGCACTTTTAATAGCACCAAATAACACTTGGCCACTGAGTCTCTTCCAACATGTTTTAAAAGCTTTTTCTCAGTCTCAGAAATTGAAATGTTTTAATGATCAGATTTGTTAGTCTGATGTATAAATGAAAACTACATGTAGCTATATTTCAAATAGTTTCTCTTTGCTCTTTTTTCATTTTTTCTTCCGAGATTCACATCTGCAATCATGACAACATATCTGCTTTTCTGACTTAAAAGATTTGATAAAATTCCAAACATCAGTACAATTGCCCATAAATGTGTCATTTTTCAGCCATATTCGAGCGTCTCAGGAATGTCCTCCACGAGTCCTCCATTGATAAGAGGGTGCAGTACATGATTGAGGTGATGTTTGCCATCCGGAAGGATGGTTTCAAAGATCATCCAGTGATCCCTGAAGGTCTGGACCTGGTGGATGAGGAAGACCAGTTCACCCACATGCTGCCGCTGGATGATGAATACAACCCTGAGGATGTCCTAAGTAAGATCCAGGAAGATTTTCACTTGTCCAGCTCCCTGCAGAAGCAAGTGTACGGCCTTAATGTGTGTGTGTGTGTGTGTGTGTGTGTGTGTGTGTGTGTGTGTGTGTGTGTGTGTGTGTGTGTGTGTGTGTGTGTGTGTGTGTGTGTGTGTGTGTGTGTGTGTGTGTGTGTGTGTGTGTGTGTGTGTGTGTGTGTGTGTGTGTGTGCGCGCGCGCACTCATTCAGATGTCTTCAAGATGGACCCAGACTTCCTGGAGAATGAAGAGAAGTACAAAACCATAAAAAGAGGTGAGGAAAAATTACATTGTGTACTGTCCAATAAGAGATGGCCTCATTCACTATTTATCCAATCACCTGTCAGATATCCTGGATGAAGGCAGCAGTGATTCAGGGGAAGAGGGAGACGGCAGTGACGAGGATGAAGATGATGAGGAGGAGAACGAGGAGGAGGAAGGTGAGGCAGTCCACCTATTGAGGGCTTTTTTTTCCTTCAGCTTTTATTGACTACTCAGTCGTCAGAGCAAAAACCACAGTGAAGTCATAGCGGTTTACACAAATATTAAATAGAAAATCTGAAAGATTCTAAAAGATAACGTTTAGAGGGTTTATTGTAGCTGCATTATGAGAAATGTAGGGTCCAGTGGTTTTGGTGCTTGATCTACAACTGGAACAAATTTGAGAATATTTAATGATAGTTTCTGCATTGGTAAAATGTTACAACAGTAAGAGAGTTGAAAATGTAAGGTAGTAGTAGAATAAAAACATCTGCTAGGTCTGGGTGTAGACCCTTGTAGAAATCCTGGGACGTTTCTGTTTACTGGCTTTCACTGGTGAATTTCTGTGACATTTTCTTCTACATTTAAGAATAAATTGAGATTGCATTGATTTTTTTTTTTTGGTCAAAAGTAGGATTGTCTTACTTTAAATCTGAAGTATCATACCGTATAACCTATTATAACCTTCTCCTGTGTCTCTCTCAGGTGAGAAGGTCACCATTTTTGACAAGACTGAAGTCAACCTCGTTGCTTTCAGAAGAACCATCTACCTGGCCATTCAGTCCAGGTACACAGGCACACAAAGTTTGAATTACTGTTATCTCAGCTGGCAGTTATTTACAGCCTCTGCTGTAATTGAGTCAGTTGGACTTTTTTTTTTTTTTTTTTTTCCTTTCATTACCATTATTGTCAGTATGGACATCGTGCAAACGATGTCTGTACGATACACACCTCTGCTTTTAACCCATCAAATAGTTTCACTAGTAGCAGTGGGCTGCCAGCATCAACGCCCGGGGAGCAACTGGGAGTTAAGGGCCTTGCTCAGGGGCCCCCAGTGATTTAGCATTGTGGGCAGCCCTGGGCTTGAACCTGGGTCCACCACTGTAACCACTAGGCCACCACTCCCTATTTAAAACTGTGTGTGGATTAGTTGCTTCTGAGAGGACTGTTTTGAGTTTAGTGTCCCACGAGTGGGTGATTTTTGGACAATCCTTACTTCATAACACAGCTACATAGGGCTGAGGATTGTTGAAGCCCAGCTTCACGGAGTTCTTTGATAGGAAAGAGACACACTTGTTAAACATCAACAACCAAGTTTATTCACACACTTGTACAGATAGATCTGGAGATCACAGTGTATGTGTAAAAGCCAGCATACAGATGACATCTACATTTTGCTGGTGCTGTCCTCTCTTATACCATAACATATCCTTGGACATTTAGATTCTACAACCTTGTGATCTTACCCACCAGACAGTTATTTCACAACATTCCTTCTTATCCCACACACCAGACAGTTACCCATAACATCAAGTTTCCCACCCAGTTACAACACATAGTATGATGTCTTTAATTCAGCAAATTAACGAATAAGCAGTTGGTCCCTATTAAGCATGCAATGTCATTATATTCTCTACAAATAAGCAGGTGGTTATTATTAATCAAGCACATAATTACATTTATTTTCTACAGGATCAATAAAGCTAATTATGTAATCTGGAAAATATAAGTGAGCATCATCACAGAGATGGCCTCAGTTGTATGTGTGTATTGTTGCCATGAGTACAGTGATGAAGAGTTCAGAGACATGGAGGAAACACAAAAACTGATTACAATAGATTCACAGATTATTTGATCAGTTGGTTTGTTTTTGCAGTTTGGACTTCGAGGAGTGTGCTCACAAGCTGATTAAGATGGACTTTCCTGAGAGCCAGACGGTGAGTCAGTTCAGCTTTATGTGTTTAGTGTTGAACGTCATCTCAAACCACTTCACCGATGTGCTTCAGCTCATTCCAGATGACGTGTGCATGTCTGAAGGTGGACAGTAGGAGTGTAGTGTGTTTAAATCACATGTGTGTTTTTGTTTGTGTGGACAGAAGGAGCTGTGTAACATGATCCTGGACTGCTGCGCTCAACAGAGGACCTATGAGAAGTTCTTTGGTCTCCTTGCTGGGGTGAGACATTCTGGTGCTTCTTCAACGGCAATAAAACATCATCATTGTGGCAACTTGAAGAGATGTCTGAAAACTGACACAAATGTGTTTAAACAAACATTTTTAAAACTGCGAATAAAAAAGCTTTGTTGAAGTTAGGAACTTTTTGTTTTCACTTGGAATATCATTAGAAAATGGTAATCTTCAGTTTGAGAAGCTCTGAAGCTGAAAACCTTTAACAAACGTGTGTGTGTGTGTGTGTGTGTGTGTGTGTGTGTGTGTGTGTGTGTGTGTGTGTGTGTGTGTGTGTGTGTGTGTGTGTGTGTGTGTGTGTGTGTGTGTGTGTGTGTGTGTGTGTAGAGGTTCTGTTTGCTGAAGAAAGAGTACATGGAGAGTTTCGAAGCCATTTTTTCAGAGCAGTATGACACGATTCACCGACTGGAGACCAACAAACTGAGGAACGTGGCCCGACTTTTTGCTCATCTGCTCTACACAGACTCTGTACCTTGGAGTGTAAGGACACACTCACACAAACTCCAGCTTCATGATCTACATCCCAGGCTGAGTATGTTGGGAATGTCTCACCAGGTGTTGGAGTGTATCCGGATGAGTGAGGAGACCACCACCTCATCCAGCAGGATTTTTGTGAAAATCCTTTTCCAGGAGCTCTGTGCCTACATGGGCCTCCCGAAACTGAACCAGCGGCTCAAAGACCCGTATGAGGACACCCTAACACACACACACACAAACACACCCACTCTCTGTGGAGGAATTTTTGTTTTCATCTCCTTAAGAGGAAAATAATCTTTTAATGCTATTGATGTCCTTTTCAATACATTTTTATTATTCATCTTGTAAATATTGTGTATTCCTTAATCTACACTAACAGATAATTTAATAATAAGTTTTAATTTGGTTGATCATTTGATTGTTCTCCTGCAAACATACTTTTGTTGGCTTTGAGTCCCAGTCAGAGTTTAAAAGAGCCCACAGTGGTTCACGTCTGTTGCCAACCCCAGGACTTGGACCTCGGTCCTCCAGGCCCAAGCCCACCTCTGTAGCCACTTATGTTAATGATGTCGTTTTGAACCTTTTATTGAACCAGGTTCATCAACCAGCTCTACCCGGCTGGCCTTCGGCAGGAGGGTCCCCCCTCATGAGCCAGGTCCTGCTCAAGGTTTCTTCCCTCTTAAAGGGGAGTTTTTCTTGCCACTGTTTGGCTTAAGGTTTTTTTTCCACTAGGGGAGTTTTTACCTGCCGTTGTTTATGTAATAATTGCTCGGGGGTCATGTTCTGGTCTCTGGAAAGCGCCTAGAGACAACTTGTGTTGTAATAGACGCTATATAAATAAAATTGAATTGAATTGAAATTGATCTTGGCTAATATTTATTGTTGACATAGTCTGTTTTATTTATTTGCAATTGTACAGGACTTTGGTTAAGTCGTTTTAAATTTAAAAATGAATTTTGACTTGACTTTATAAAGACAGTATTGTGACATCCAGGTAATTGAGTATTGCATAGTCGCACCCATGTTGCCTTCATTTAGGTGGTTCAGCAGGCAGTTTCCTGTGCAATACTCAACCCCACCCCACAACATGTGCGATATTTTTACTGTGCACTATTTTGGATATATGTTGCTTTTGTTTCATTTTTCTTTTCTTTTCTTAAACTTAATTTTATATAATCTTGTAAATAACTTTTTTCATCCTTACTTTGGCGGTAAATGTATTTGCACACAATTTTGTTGTACCCTTGTACAATGACAACAAAGATTCTGATTGAAAAGTCAGCAGAGAGAAATGAGGATAGAAATGTAATTATCTACAGTTGATAAATGAAGAAGCCACACTTTGTGCTTCTGAGATGATTACACACGCTACCATCATACGTTCTGCTCTGTGTGCCTTTCAGGACTCTGCAGTCATTCTTTGAAGGTCTTTTTCCTCGTGATAATCCCAGAAACACTCGCTTTGCCATCAACTTCTTCACCTCCATTGGACTGGGAGGACTGACGTAAGTGGCACATAAAACTCTGCATATACTTGCACAAATATTAACTATGGTTCTTTCTGTTTAAGACAAACATTTCTAGTCCAAACAAGTCCTGTTGCTCTTCCCATACATCACTGAGCTGGTGGGGTGTAAACTTTTTCCACAGGGATGAATTAAGGGAGCACTTGAAGAATGCACCAAAAATTATCATGACCCAGAACCAGGAAGTTGACTCCTCAGACTCTTCCTCATCATCGTCCTCTACCTCATCAGAATCCTCCTCTTCAGACTCCTCCAGCGAATCAGATTCAGACTCCTCAGACTCTGACTCCTCCTCCAGCAGCAGCAGCTCAGGTACGTCCACACCTGCTCAAGATTTCATCATTATATGACTAGTTCAGGGTCAGAATTTCAAGCTACTGACACATGAGGTGGAGCTTTTTGTCCACAAGAGATAAATTGTTAAGGAGCTGACAATGTAAATCTCAGGATGAAGAGTACCAAATACAGATGCAAGCTTAAAACGAAAAATGATCTTTACATTAGAGAAGCAAAGCCAGATCCAACGCAACATGATACAAATAACAAGTGTGACCTTGTAAGAGGTAATGTCTCAGTCAAGAGCCTCTGGTTCCATCCCCCAAGAGCAACATACTACATGTCCAAAAGTACTGGCTCACCTGCCTCAACTCGCATAGCAACTTCAGTGACCTCCCATTCCTGATCCAGAGGGTTCAATATAACGTCGTTCCCTTTGCAGCTATAACAGCTTCAACTCTTCTGGGAGGTTGTCCACAAGGTTTAGGACTGTTTATGGGAATTTTTGACCATTCTTCCAGAAGCACATTTGTGAGAAGGCTGGCTCTCAGTCTCCGCTCTAATTCATCCCAAAGATGTTGTGTCAGGTTGAGGTCAGGACTCTGTGCAGACCAGTCAAGTTCATCCACACCAGACTCTGTCATCCAGGTCTTTATGGACCAGCTTTGTGCACTGGTGCACAGTCATGCTGGAAGAGGAAGGGGCCAACTCCAAACTGTTCCCACAAAGTTGGGAGCTGGAATTGTCCAAAAGTTCTTGGTCTGCTGAGGCATTCAGAGTTCCTTTGACTGGAACTAAGGGTCCAAGCCCAGCTCCTGAAGAACAACCCCACACCATGATCCCCCCTCCACCAAACCTTACACTTGGAACAATGCAGTCAGACAAATACCGTTGTCCTGGCAACCGCCGAACCCAGACTGGTCCATTAGATCACCAGATGGAGAAGCTCCATTCATCACTCCAGAGAAGGTGTCTCCACTGCTCCAGAGTCCAGTGGCTTTACACCACTGCATCTGACGCTTTGCACTTGGTGATGTTTGTCTTGGATGCAGCTGCTCGACCATGAAAACCCATTCATGAAGCTCTCTTAACACTGAGCTGGAGATGATCTGAAGGCCACATGAATATATATATATATTGAATATATATATATATATATATATATATATATATATATATATATATATATATATATATATATATATATATATATATATATATATATCTATATATATATATATATTATATCTATATCTTCTATAATCTATATATATATTATATCTATATCTATTATCTATATTATCTATATATATATATAAATAAAATGTTGATTTTGCTGACTTGGCATTAACCCCCCATATACATGCAGGCAGTTATAAAAACAAAAAAGAACATGGAGTTGAAAGTCAAGTTTAAAGACAGTTAACATACACTATTTTGCCAGAAGTATTCGCTCACCCAATAATGGGAATCAGGTGTTCCAATCACATATATATGGACTATTATGAGGTTTAACTAGATTTATGAGATTAAACTGGCCTCAGCTGGTTTGCCGCCGGCTGGTCAGCATGTCTGTTTCTTGTCATCACTTTTTAGAGAAGCTTATTTTTGGAATGAACTTTCAGTAAAATTGTAAAAGGAATAAAAGTTTATTTATTTAGCCATTACAGCTGAAACACTTCTTTAATTGAACATGTTTAATCAGACAACCTGATTTTAGAAATTAATAATGAAAGTGTTTTTCTTTCTTTCCTTTTTTCAGGATTTGAAACCAGCTGCTTCTTGAATTAATGTTTTCTTTCTTTTTATTCTGCAGACTCTGATGACAAACACACAAAGAAGAAAAAGGAGAAAGGAAGAAGTGAAGAGAGGAAGAGGACAGAGAAGGAGAAATCTGACAAGAGACGGAAGGAAAGCAAGAAAGATGAAGACGACAGCGCGAAGGATAGAAGAGGTGGTCCACGTGATTTAGAGTGGACACGCCAGAGAAGACACGATGAACGATCAGAGGAGGAACAAGATAGTAGACGAATAATGGACCAACAAAGAGATGGAGGGAGGGGGAAGGAGCGAGCAAGGGAGAGGGAAAATAGAGAGAGGAATAAAGAAAACAGAGACAGGAACAGAGAGGAGAGGAGGAGAAGATGAACTTCATCCTTCTATCCTGCAGCTGTGATGAGCTCCATCTTTTGCCTTCTGCTCTTCTGAATTTGGGACCCATCTCGCTTTCTCCTGTTCTTTACTGATTCCTTTTCTTTTTTTTTATTTGATGAAATTAGAAACATTAAAGTTGTTTTTTAGATGTTTAGTTTTAGTTGAGGAATAAAACTGTTTCCATAGTGTCAAGATTTTTGTTTCTGGGAAAAGCTGTGGGAAAAAACTGATCTCCAAACAGTTGAAGATGAAAGATGATGACAGATGGAAACGTCAAAATTTTTAAAAGATTTCTGTATTATTTTTCTTTATTGCACTCTGGGTATTAAAGTTTGATCTCTGTTCAGACATTTGGACATTAAAAAAGAAACTAAGTCTTACCTCTTTCTTCCCTTTTTGCCCTCAGAACTCAGTAATTGACTTTATCAATCCCAGAAGGGACAATAATTGTTACAGTAGCTTTCATGATCTAAGTCTAGAAATTTAGCGCTTTGGGCAGGAATGATCTGCAGAAGTCTGAAGGATCTCCTGTAGTGTAGTGCAGCGGATCTGAAGAAACTTCTGACTGAAGACGCTCCACCTGAATCGCTGTGTTGTGAAGAGGATGCTTAGGGTTGGCTATGATGTGAGTGAGTTTTATTTATATAGTGTATTTCAATAAAAGGCATCTCTGGGATAGTTCCATAGACCCAGAACATGGCCCCAATCAATTATGGACTACAGAGACCACTATATAAACAGGTGTAGACAGCAGACACCTGGATGGTCAGAGGGTGGGACTGCAGGTCAACAGATATCCAACAGATACATCTATACCAGGGGTGGCCAATCCTGGTCCTCGAGAGCCTCAATCCAGCATGTTTTCGATGTTTCCCTGCTTCCACACACCTGATTCTAATGAATGCTCATCATCAGCTTGTCTTAAAGGTCTGCACCACTCTGTTGATGACACAGCCATTCGTGTCACAGTGTGCTGAAGCAGGGAAACATCTAAAATGGGTGTTGCAGCATTCTGAACCATCTGGAGACAGAAGATGGAGAGGGCACTAACCCCCACGCATTGGAGTAATCCAGAGTGATAACAAAGATGTGGATTACTATTTCAAAGTGAAAGAATTGGCATTATTTTGGTCAGCTGCCTCAAATGATAAAAACTCAAGTTGACAGCTGGCCTGATCTGGCTGTCAAACTTGAGATCAGCATCCACTTTTACCCCTAGGTTAGTGATGGTTGGTTTAATGTGATGGGCCAAAGAGCCCAGATCTATTCCAGTGGTGCCACCAAAACCATCACTCAGTCTTTTTTTCATTAAAGATCATAGATCAAGAGTTTGTGGTCCACTGCGTCAAATGCAGCAGTTAAGTCTAAAAGCACAAGAACAACACAGTCACCAGTTGCAAAAAAAGCGCCACCAAACACATAAACATATACACACTCTTTTCTGTTCATTGATACCTGTGGTAATGTTGTGAACCATTATACCTGAGAACCGGGACGCCTTCAAAACCATCAGATCTTCACCCAACTCAAAACCTACAGGAATGTTAGGACCGTCAGACAGTGCTTATCTTTGTAATACGATTGAACAAACCCTGTGAAAGTGTTTTGCTGTCTATGAGGTCTCTCTCCGTCAATCTATCTTGTAAGTGGCAGTTGGTCCTCTGAGCAGCATAACCAGTATAGCATGTTGGGTTTAGACTGATTTTGACTGACTCGCTATTGATACCTGAAGATGCATTTTAGACACAACAATTGGATCTTGTTTAATACTCAGCTGCTACGGTTTCAGTTCTGGCTGGAAAAAAAGTAAAACAATCCCTTAACTTGACACCTGAGATGACAGTAAATACAGGAAGGGAATGAAAATACTGTGTGTGTGTGTGTGTGCGTGTGCGCGCGTGTGTGTGCGTGTGCGCGCGCTGAAAATGTTTACAGTAGCGAATGTATCTTTTCTTTTTTCCAACAAAAAGTCAAGGAAGAAATAAAGAGAAGGCTTGAGTTCACACACACACACCTGTCAGAGACTGTCGGGTTGTGTGTGTATGCGTGTTTTAATTACATGATTATAAAAGGTAATTTAATTTTGTGTTAGTGTGTTTGGAAAGGTGGATAATGCACATGCGCGCTCTGCTCGCTGTGTAGTGCAGGGCGCGTGGCTCTCTGGAGGTTTAACAGTTCGACGGAGAGTCGAACATCATCCCGAGCTTCGGGACATCTAGCTGAGGACCAGGACATCATCCCGAGCTTCGGGACATCTAGCTGAGGACCAGGACATCATCCCGAGCTTCGGGACATCTAGCTGAGGACCAGGACATCATCCCGAGCTTCGGGACATCTAGCTGAGGACCAGGACATCAGCCTGAGCTTCGGGACATCTAGCTGAGGACCAGGACATCAGCCTGAGAAGCGGGACATCCAGCTGAGGACCAGGACATTAACCCGAGCTTCGGGACATCTAGCTGAGGACCAGGGCATTAACCCGAGCTTCGGGACATCTAGCTGAGGACCAGGACATTAACCCGAGCTTCGGGACATCTAGCTGAGGACCAGGACATCAGCCTGAGAAGCGGGACATCTAGCTGAGGACCAGGACATTAACCCGAGCTTCGGGACATCTAGCTGAGGACCAGGACATCAGCCTGAGGATGATTGATCAGTGAAACGGGAGCGGACTCAGACTGGAGACTCTGGTTGGTCCAAAGTCCATTACTGGTGAGCAGAGTTTCAACTCAGCGGGATTCAACTTTCTCTATCCATCCATCTCCTCCTCCGGTAAGTTGCCTTCCTCCTCCGGTTCTTTCTTTCTGATGTCGGTTGCAGCTTCTAGCGGCTAAAAGTAGCCCCGAACGGGACTCCTGGTCAGTGTCCGGACCACTTCCAGGATTCGCTCACGGTCTCATATCAGGTCACTTCGTCGCATCGTTTTCCTGTTTGTTTCTCCGTTTTTTTAAGTCTCGGCTGAGTTTTATATCTCTGGTTCTTTGAAAGAATGAAATCTCCTTTTATTTAGTCTGAACATCTGTTTGATGATGTTTAGCAACTCTAATATAGAGTAAGCCTTCAAGTTCATTATGTGTAAAAGAAAAATTACTAAATTAAATGAATATAACTGACAGCGGATGGTACCAAGCCAAATATTAGTTTAAACCTTCAAAAGTGTTTTTCTTCAACTGTCTTCTACATCTACAACTGTCTTCTGCATCTACAACTGTCTTCTGCATCTTCAACTGTCTTCTGCATCTACAACTGTCTTCTATATTTACAACTGTCTTCTGCATCTACAACTGTCTTCTGCATCTACAACTGTCTTCTGCATCTACAACTGTCTTCTGCATCTACAACTGTCTTCTATATTTACAACTGTCTTCTGCATCTACAACTGTCTTCTGCATCTACAACTGTCTTCTACATCTACAACTGTCTTCTATATCTACAACTGTCTTCTGCATCTACAACTGTCTTCTACATCTACAACTGTCTTCTGCATCTACAACTGTCTTCTACATCTACAACTGTCTTCTGCATCTACAACTGTCTTCTATATTTACAACTGTCTTCTATATTTACAACTGTCTTCTGCATCTACAACTGTCTTCTACATCTACAACTGTCTTCTGCATCTACAACTGTCTTCTGCATCTACAACTGTCTTCTACATCTACAACTGTCTTCTGCATCTACAACTGTCTTCTGCATCTACAACTGTCTTCTATATTTACAACTGTCTTCTGCATCTACAACTGTCTTCTACATCTACAACTGTCTTCTGCATCTACAACTGTCTTCTGCATCTACAACTGTCTTCTACATCTACAACTGTCTTCTACATCTACAACTGTCTTCTGCATCTACAACTGTCTTCTACATCTACAACTGTCTTCTACATCTACAACTGTCTTCTGCATCTACAACTGTCTTCTGCATCTACAACTGTCTTCTATATTTACAACTGTCTTCTGCATCTACAACTGTCTTCTGCATCTACAACTGTCTTCTGCATCTACAACTGTCTTCTACATCTACAACTGTCTTCTACATCTACAACTGTCTTCTACATCTACAACTGTCTTCTGCATCTACAACTGTCTTCTGCATCTACAACTGTCTTCTACATCTACAACTGTCTTCTGCATCTACAACTGTCTTCTACATCTACAACTGTCTTCTATATTTACAACTGTCTTCTACATCTTCAGCTGTCTTCTACATCTACAACTGTCTTCTACATCTTCAACTGTCTTCTACATCTTCAACTGTCTTCTACATCTTCAGCTGTCTTCTACATCTACAACTGTCTTCTGCATCTACAACTGTCTTCTGCATCTACAACTGTCTTCTGCATCTACAACTGTCTTCTACATCTACAACTGTCTTCTGCATCAACAACTGTCTTCTGCATCAACAACTGTCTTCTATATCTACAACTGTCTTCTGCATCTTCAGCTGTCTTCTGCATCTACAACTGTCTTCTGCATCTCCATGTTACCTCTTACTTTCCATGTCACGGTCCACTGCCTTTCCATTAAAGTTTTCTTAGCATCTTCAACTGAGGTTTCTTCCCTCTTAAAGGGGAGTTTTTCCTGTCACTGTTTGGCTTAAGGTTTTTCTTCCTCTAGGGGAGTTTTTACCTGCCGCTGTTTATGTAATAATTGCTCGGGGGTCATGTTCTGGGTCTCTGGAAAGCGCCTAGAGACAACTTGTGTTGTAATAGACGCTATATAAATAAAATTGAATTGAATTGAATTGAATTGAATTGAATTGAATTGAATTGAATTGAATCTTGTACATCTACAATTGTATTCTCCATCTTCAACTGTTTTACACATCTACAATCATCTTGTACATCTACAATTGTCTTGTACATCTTAAACTGTCCTCTATATCAGTGGTCCCCAACCCCCGGGCCACGGACCGGTACCGGTCTGTGGAATAATCAATACCAGGCCACACAAGAATTAATTATTTATTTCTGTTTTATTTATTATCTGAGTCAAGCGGCGGTCTTTTTTTAAAAACGTCTTTTATTTTGAAATGACCGTATTCTCCTCTCTGTTACATCTCCTCATTTAAGCGCCACAATTTAACCCAGCTAGCAAAATGAGTAAACAGGCGTCTCTGGAAAGTTTCTTTGTGAAAGAAAGGTTTTAGCAGACAGTACCAGGAGTCCCACTTGAAGTATGGATTTATCGCGACAGGTGATTCCCATACACCAAGCCCGCTCTACATAATATGCGGTGACCGGCTCTCAAATGAGGCAATGAAGCCTTATGAGCACACAGTGGATTCACGTTTGTTATTATTTCACCCCCCCCCCCTTCCGGTCCGCGGTAAATTGTCAAGTGTTGACCGGTCCGCAGTTAGAAAAAGGTTGGGGACCACTGCTCTATATCTACAATTGTCATGTATCTTCTATATCTATAGCTGTCTTCTGCATACTTAACTGTCGTCTACATCTACAGCTGTCTTCTGCATGTTCAACTGTTTTCTACTTCTACAACTGTCCTCTACATCTTAAACTGTCATCTATATATACAATTGTCATATATCTGCTACATCTACAGCTGTCTTATGTATCTTCATCTGTCTTCCACGTTTACAACTGTCCTCTATATCTACAACTGTCATACATCTACAACTGTCCTCTACTTCTACAATTGTCATATTTCTACAATTGTCGTCTACAACATCTCAGTGGAGATACATATGACAGCCATTATGAAGGACTCAATGTGGTATTCATAGACTAACCTCTTTTTTATCATGTCACGGTCCACTGCCTTTCCATTAAAGTTTCCTTAGCATCTTCAACTTACTTCTGTATATACAACTGTCTTCTACAACTTCAACTGTCTTCTGCATCTTCAACTTACTTCTGTATATACAACTGTCTTACACATCTACAATCATCTTGTACATCTACAATTGTCTTCTCCATCTTCCAAATAATTGTCTGAAGATCCTCCAGATGATCCAAAATGCAGCAGCGCGAGTGCTGACAGGAACCAACAAGAGAGACCACGTCTCTCCAGTTTTAGATTCCCTCCATCGGCTCCCCATAAAATTTAGAATCCAATTCAAAATTTTATTACTGGCATATAAAGTCCAAAATGGCCTAGCACCGTGATATTTGCAAGACCTGATAGTACCGTACGCTCCTAATAGAGCTCTCCGTTCTCAGGGTGCAGGTTTACTTAGTTCCTAGAGTATCGAAATGTAGATTTGGAGGACGGGCTTTCTGTTATCAGGAACCATCACTCTGGAACCAACTTCCAGTTTGGGTGAAGGAGGCTGATACCACCTCCACCTTTAAAACTAAACTTCAACATTTCTGTTTAATAAAGCATATAGTTAGTGTACATTTAGTACCTTAATGTGTCAGGACCAGTAGTCAAAGCTGCAGCTGCAGGACCAGATTAGAGCAGCTCATCTTAAACAGCTTCGGTGTAGATATGCTGCTATAGGCCTCTGCTGCAGGGGGGCACCAACATGATCCACTGAGTGGTGCCTTTCACTTTCTCTGTTTCTCTTTGTCTTCTCTGTCTCTGCTTCACCTCAACCCTCATTTATTAACAATATCCCATAAACATAATTGTGGTCCATTGTTCTTGTAGTTTTTTGTGCTTGTCTGGCCCTTCTTTTCCTCTTCTGTACATGTCCTGCGGACCAGAACCTCAGGAGCTGCTTGCTGACCTGCAGTTCCACCTCTGACCATCCCAGTGTCTGCCTCCACCTGTCTGTATGGATGTCTGTTGGATACTTGCTGACATCCCGACCTGCAGTCCTCATCCCCTTGTATCACCGTCTATCCATATATCACCCATATTCACAGAAGTCTAATTGGACTACTGATGATAGTTACTATTGTATCCTGTCTTGTGCCTTTGACAGTGTGTCTATGTCTCTATTCTTTCTTATTTCTTGCTCTACCCGGCTGGTCTTCAGCAGGAGGGTCCCCCCTCATGATCCAGGTCCAGATCCAGGTTTCTTCCCTCTTAAAGGGGAGTTTTTCCTGTCACTGTTTGGTTTAAGGTTTTTCTTCCACTAGGGGAGTTTTTACCTGCCGCTGTTTATGTAATAATTGCTCGGGGGTCATGTTCTGGGTCTCTGGAAAGCGCCTAGAGACAACTTGTGTTGTAATAGACGCTATATAAATAAAATTGAATTGAATTGAATTGAATTGAATTGAATTGAATTGAATTGAATTGAATTGAATTGAATCTTGTACATCTACAATTGTATTCTCCATCTTTAACTGTCTTACACATCTACAATCATCTTGTACATCTTCAACTGTCTTCTATATCTACAACTGTCATATTTCTACAATTGTCGTCTACATCATCTCAGTGGAGATGCATATGACAGCCATTTTGAAGGACTCAAAGTGGTATTCATAGCAAGACAGACTAACCTCTTTATTTCCATGTCACGGTCCACTGTCTTTCCATTAAAGTTTTATAGTTTTATAGACCAACACTTTAAGGTAAAGTTTTCAGGTGAGTCAATAACCCGCACTGTACATTTTATTTCTCACTTATTTCTTGCAACTTGTTGAAGGAACCATAAAAACCTTTAGTGTACAATGTGAAATTGAAGACTTGTGAAGTTGTTTTTGATGACATCACATGATTTTGTCATCTTAAGAAACAGTGGATGAGAAATTCTAATATTTTGGTTTTGGACCAAACCAGCACTTTACGAAACCAACCTGCTTTTAGACTTGTTAACCGGTTAGATGTCAGAGCTTAACTTGCTACTAGACCACACCAACATCCTGGTAAAGTAACCAGTGTGAAAGATCAGCAGGATTCACTTATCAGCTGAAAAATGATCCAGAAACAGTGTCTAGCTCCACACAATCAGGACATCAGACGGTCTTGTCCTGGCGTACAGTAAAGGGTTGTACTGTAGTTTACTCTCTTTTTTCTCCCCCACCCAAATCAGTTTGACCTATTTATAGTGTGACAGCATTACTACACACACACCGTGTATGTATGTGTGCCAGGACTCAAGCAGTAGGCAGATTGAGAAACAGCATGCTGTTGCGTCAGGCCAGATTAGTTTGGAAACCTGCGGAGAGCGCAGACACACTCACCAGATTTAGAACAGAAACAACAGTTTGTGTCTCAGTGACTGTGTGTGTGTGTGTGTGCGTGCGTGCGTGCGTGCGTGCGTGCGTGCGTGCGTGCGTGTGTGTCTTACAGTCTTATAAATGTGGCGAGTAAAGTTGTCAGATAAATTAGGATAACGTGAAGTGTTGTTTATACAGATTTATTTTGGTTAAATCATCTTCAGGATCATGAAGGGATCATGTAACGTTTACACCAACTAGATGTTATACTAAACAGAAACGTTTGAAATTTGGTTGTTAAGGTGGAGGTGGTGTCAGCTTCCTTCACCCAAACTGGAAGTTGGTTCCAGAGTGATGGTTCCTGATAGCAGAAGACCTGTCCTCCAGATCTACATCAGGATCTTCTAGGAACTTCGAGTAAACCTGCACCCTGAGAACGGAGAACTCTGTTAGGAACATGACGAACTATCAGGTCTTTAGCCATTTAGGACTTTATAGGCAAGTAATAAAATGGAGAATTGGGTTCTGAGTTTTCCGAAGAGCCAATGGAGGGAAGTGAACTCAGGAGAGACGTGGTCTCTTGTTGGTTCCTGTCAGCACTCCCGCTGCTGCATTTTGGATCATCTGGAGGATCTTCAGAGAATTACTTGGACATCCAGCCAACAACACGTTACAGTAATCTAGTCTAGAAGATACAAACGCGTGAATTATTTTCTCAGCATCACTCTGGGAGAGGATGCTCCTGATCTTTGAGATATTACGGAGGTAAAACGCAGTTTTACAAACCTGATTAATATGCTGTTTAAATGACAATTAATGCCAAGGTTTCGCACAGTTTAACTGGAGGCCATTTCAACACCAACCGCTGTAAAATGTAAAGTCTGGTTTCTTTTGCACGTATGCTGAACTAAGAAGCAGTAATGACTGATATAGGTGGATTTCAGTCTTATCCAGCTGATACTTAACAACATAAACAGCGCCTTCTGTTAGTTTATGATTACTAATGAACAAAGACACCAAAAAATGTAGAAGGAGAAAGCTTTGACAGTTTTGTTTTGGACAAAGTCCGTACTTTGTTTTTAGATAACCGACCAAGATCCACTCAACAGTTTATTCGGTAAAGCAGGTGTAACTTTTTTTTTCCTCCTCCAAGCTTTCATTATTTTGTTTCATTATTGTTGCCAGTCCAGGTACTCGAACCTGGGTTCTTGAGGCCCAAGCCCACCTCTGTAACCACTAAGCCATCACTCCCATCGTAGCAGGTGAGTGTATGTGAATAAGATGCTCTCTGTCTCAGACAAAACTTCTCATGACCTATAATAGCCTTCCAAGCGTGAAAGTGTTTTATGTAGGGGTGTGTATGTGTGTGTGTGTGTTGCACACACACACACAGTAACTAGTTGTGAGCCAACACTTCATCACTGCTGTCCCATTTCCCATCAGCTTCCCCGTTAACCCCCCCCCCCCCCCCCCCCCCCCCCCCCCACACACACACACACACACACACAGATGAATACATTTGCTTTACTGACCTTTGGGCATCTAATTGTGTTTTTTTTAACAATAATAATCTGATCAAATTTAATTACTGTCATCACTTATTGGTCATTTGATACGGTTTAATTAACAGTTTTTCTCAGATAACACACACATATTCTCTCACAGGTGAGTCCATAAATCACAGTGGACAGAATGGGAGCAATGATAAGAGTTAGCGGCAGGCTGGCTTCTCCAGAAGTCCCCAGAATCACCTCTGAGGGAAAACAAGATGTTCTCAACTGTTGCAGAAGCAAACAAAGTGTGTTTATGTTGTCAGCGATAAATCCGCAGAGCGAGCAGAATTGCTGTCTGAGCCGTGTTAAGTAATGTTTAACAGATACCCTGATGGCGTTCAGAACAGCTGATTCATGGGGACACGAAGTCAGGTGAGAAGGTTTAACTGTGTTGATCTAAGATGACTAGTTCAGCTTAGCAGACAGGAAACTGTCCAACACATGATCCTGCATCAGTGTCTGTGTGTGATTCAAGACAGTTGTGTTCATTTATGAGGCTTAACAGGACGATGGCTGGATATTTGTACGGCTGACAAACTGGTTCCTCTTTTTCTAGTCTAAATCTAGACTATCTATCTAAATCTGCTAAATTTGTCTTCTCAAAAAGTTTGAACCACAATGAGATCTGTGATCATTTTTGGAAAAAACAACTTTCTAAGGAATAAATTGTGAGTGGTGGCCTAGTGGTTACAGTAGTGGGCTCCTTAGCCACTCCTGAACCAACCCTGACCTGAACTTCTTTGTGGTGCTGTCAACTACTGTTTACTGTAGTTCTTCTGGACCACTAATGAAAGAACACTGCAGTGCTTCTGGACCTCTTCTGAACTGCTTCCGTTCCGTCCATGTTGATGGGAGGGCCGTATTGACTTGGTGGTCAGCACTACTGCCTCACAGTGAGATGCTTTTAGGCTTCACCAGAAATTATTCTGTGGTTGCATGTAAACCTTTGCTTGTGTGGGTGCTCTCTAGGTACTCCAGCTTTGTCCTTAAGTCAAAAAACATGAATGTCACGCCTACTGATGATTCTAAATTGTTTATTGGAGCGAGTGGGTATAGATGACAAGTCAGAGCTGGTTTTAATATTAGGACTGAAAGATTTAAAATGACCATCATAGTCAACATGTCCTGTGATGGTTTGATGGTCAGTCATCTCCAGCATCCTTGTACCAATGTATGCACCATCCCCCTCCTCTTTATCCCTTTAAATAATCTCAGTCTGCCACTCCTGTTAATCTAATGTTTTTCTTTTTTTCCTACCAATCATAATCAGTCCCAAAGAAAACAGTGATGCTATTAGTATAAGTAATAAGCACACACTACATCATTACAGTCACACTAGTGACACATCTTCTCCCATGAATGTGCTTTCCATCTTTAGAAACATGTGCCAGATGGGTCCTATAATGCATCCACAGCAGAGAGGTTTAACTACCAATCTGCACTTTCCATCCTACCATCCCCTTAAGTAGATTTAAGGTTGTTAAAACCATCTCAATATCAGCTTCTTCCAGCTAAAACAGAAGTAAAATAATGCATTTGTCCAGAGATAATCCACATTCTGATGACCAGTAGTAGGTGTCAGGATTCAGGAGTAAGATAGGATTAAAAAAACAGTAAAGCCCTTTATACAACTAAAAGACAAAGAAAAGCACAAACAAAGATGATAGCAGCAGGGAAGAAATTATATCATAACATATAACATGAAGGGGAAGCTAATGAGACACTGGTTATCATTTTTGACAGGAAAGTCCAATTTAGTGGTGTATTAGTGTATTAGCTGTAGCTGTAGATATAGACAAATTAAATTTCCACCCAACTGTTAGTATATTCAATTTCACTGTAAAAAAAAAAAAAATCAGTTTTGTTTCTTGTAGATTGTAGATGGATCAAGGGAATCTTTGCTTTACATCTGGTCCAGTTATCAGGGGCTGCTGACTCAGCTGGGATCGACTACAGCACCTCCATGACATGGATGGCCTGAAGCAGCTCAGAAGCTGAAGGATGGACGGCGTCTTTCTCAAAGTAGATGCAACAACAGTAAGAAAGACAAACAGCCTCTTTGTCAGAAGGAGAAACAAGTGACTCCACAGTCAGTCCTCATTGTGAAGGTGACGCCTCCTAACTCCAACTTCCTCTGGGAAGACGCTGTCGCCTCTAGTAAGAAGACATTTAAAGTGAACCCTGAAGAGTTGGTTTCTGTGTTCAGGTTTCTTCTACCATTAGTTGAGTGCAGCAGTCGTTGAATGTTTGATGAGTCAGCATGCTGAGAAGGAAGTGATGTCACAGCTGTCTTCTCACTTTTCAGCCTGACTTAAACTTCTGTAGTTCCTGCTTGTGTTGAAAGCTGATACACACCCTGTAGTAACTGTGGTGTGTTAGGGGACAGTGGTTGTCATGGCAAAGATAAAATCCCTCACGGGTTTGTTAGACCCCTGCTTTACCTGCATACTGAGTGCAAAGACAAGTTAATAACTTTTCTTCTCCAGTAATTTAGTACTAGAGCCACTAACTGTTTATTGATTTATTCTTTAACTTTTTATTTATTCCAAGCAAAGAATACATGAAGATGAAAATTAATTATTAATTCATACCCCCAGTTTACAAATATTCATGTCTGTACAAATGTGAAGCAGTTGAGAAACTAAATAACATAACATAACATCCATCCATCCATTATCTATACCCGCTGTATCCGTTTCCGGGTCACGGGGGTCTGTCGGAGCCTATCCCGACGCATATCAGGCGAAAGGCAGGGGTACACCCTGGACAGGTCGCCAGTCTATCCAGGGCCACATACAAACAACCAATCACACTCACATTCACACCTAGGGAGAATTTAGGATGATCAATTAACCTACCCTGCATGTTTTTGGACTGTGGGAGGAAGCCGGAGTATCCGGAGGAAACCATATCATAACATAACATAACATAACATAACATAACATAACATAACATAACATAACATAACATAACATAACATAACATAACATAACATAACATAATAACACAACACAACACAACACAACATAACATAGCATAACATTTGCACCTACTTGGCTCCAACTGAGCTGAGTCAGGCTGAAAGTACGTCCAGCTGCAGGCCACTGATTGGCCAGAGAATAATGTCTCGCAACTCCTTAACTAACTTTACAAATAAACTTTGGTACATTAAAAAAGTTCTGCTGATCATCCCACAAATGCATGTTCCTTACAAATGTGGCACCATTTAAAAAGGAAATAAACACACTTTCCAACAGTATAAGATTTATTGCCAAAAAGAATTTGTACAACAAAGAAATAATCTACCAAATACTAATTTTGTTACTTTTTATGCTAAGTTTTAGAATAAAAGTGACAGAAACAGAAATGTTCTGATACGAGGCAGACTTTCCCATCCATCCAGGTCTAAGGATCTGGATCTTTTGCTTTTTGTACAAACCTGATATAGTAGCTCAGACCATGATTTAGGTGGGTCCCCTTATGTTGGACCATACTTAAATACCTTATTTCCCTTATGTCACATGGGTATTATTTCCTCGTTAAAATATTTGTGAAACTCCTGGGAACCCATCCATCACAGGTGATTATTTGGTTTTAAGAGTTTTAATGCTATCCAGTATTTCTTGTTTAGAAATTGGCTAAATAATTTCAGATGCCTCTTCCTCTGATAAGGTTGGTAATTTTGTTTTTTCCAGAAAGGTTTATATTTCACTATCATTGATCCTACTTTAAGAATCATCATACAGGTGTAAAACTGTTGTAATTTGCAATCTTTTTAGGTTGATGCTGTAATTTGCTTAGATGTTAGATGTTTAATTTTTGCCATTTGTATTTGTTTGAGCCTTTCTGAGTTGGAATGCAAATAAATGACTTGCCCTATTACTCATTTCAACATCCCTGGTTAAACAGTAGGGAACCCTCTGCTTTAACTATCAAAAGATTATCCAGTTTGTTCTTGGTTTTAGTTCCCAATAGACTTATCTGCTGTTCTTTTATGTTACTTCTCCTACTCCCTAATTTTGTTCTCCAATTCCTTTTGTTTATTTAGTCTAGCTCTTTTCAGCCTGGATAGTATTTCTATTATTTTCCCTCATATAACTGCATTCCCCCCATCCCATACAATTGATGGTGACACTTGACAATTATTTATTTGTAAGTATTCCTTTAAATTTTCCTATGGGTATTTCATATCATTTTCACTATACATGATCTGAGATGGGGTTCATCTCCCAGATCTTCAGTTAGCATGTGCATGATCACTTATAGTGATATAATTAGTGATATATAGTAATATAATTTTCTATACCACTTCAATCCTGTGTTGTTTTGACGCATAGAAGAGAACTATCCTCAAACAGCTACCATGTGGATTTAAATAAAACGTATAAGATGTCTTTTCTGTGTGGTCCCTGGTCTAGAGGGAACCTATCTAGTCTACCATTTTGCTTGATTGGCCCTGATATGGCGTAGAAAAAGCTTGCCCATTGACTGAAAATCTGTGCTACTTCCACTGTGTCACTGGCTTATCCACAGACATACTTCATGACATTTTTGAAGGAATTGTTCCCTTCGAACTTAGTTTGAGTCAGTGTTTTCATTTCCAACAAATACTTTACCTTTGATGAACTGAAGAGTGCCATCATACAGTTTCTGTATAAATGGGCTGATAATACTGTCCTCAGCCAGTTCCTGCAACTTTTTCCACATGAATACGATTGGAGGGAGTGCACATGGAAATTGGGTCCTCATGACAGTGCTGCTTTTCATTATTGGACCCAGAATACCATTGATTGACCCAGCCTGGGTTCTGCTTATGTCTTATGTCTTAAAGACAGAATTAAACTTGTTTCTCCAGTACATAATGATGAAAGCATTGCATATCTTGACTCGAGGATTTCTGATCACAGACACAGATTCCAGGAAGTATTTTCTAATGAAGATTTAATCCCAATCCATCATTAATGGAACAGTATCCTGCATTAATATAAGCTTTTGGACCTTTGATTGCATTCTGGACAATGAGGTTTGGAGCAAAACATAACCAGTTCAAATGCATTGTTAGACATACTGTCAACTTTAAGAAAATGTTCCTGTCCCTAGCTACAAAGCACCAGCCTATGGTATGTCACTACCTGCAGGCTATAACACATTCACCTGTTTTCTAGTGTTACAAGAGTAAAATCTATGCCATTAGATGTACTGCATCCTGTTTTTCAACAGTCAATAAGGCATCTGTATCCCTCTTAGTCTGAAGTTCAGCTGGCTAACACAATCAGATATCATGGAATAAGATACTCAAAATGCATGATTGTGTCCTATGGTTCTACTGCAGGGCTTCCTGATTTTGCAGAGATTGTTCAAATTGCAATTTCTAGGGAAAGAGCATATTTCATTGTGGGAACTCACATGTCCTGGTAGATGAACATTATTGTGGATATCATCTATATAAGATAGATCATTGCAGGGAAGCGCATGGTAACATTGAAGCCACATCTGTCTCCACTCTTGAGTATTATTGTCTAATATCTCAAATTCTTTAGCTTTCTAGGGCACTCTCTACAATGGTATACCTTCAGCTGCTGAGCTGATTGCAGCTATCAAGGAGAATCTGTCCATCCTAACAAATACACATCTTCAGTACAAAGATGAATTTGATGACCAGTAAACGTAACCCACACAGTTAATCCAGAGGAAAACAATTCAATTCAATTCAATTCAATTTTATTTATATAGCGTCTATTACAACACAAGTTGTCTCCAGGATCTTTCCAGAGACCCAGAACATGACCCCCGAGCAATTATTACATAAACAGCGGCAGGTAAAAACTCCCCTAGTGGAAGAAAAACCTTAAACCAAACAGTGGCAAGAAAAAACTCCCCTTTAAGAGGGAAGAAACCTTGAGCAGGACCTGGCTCATGAGGGGGGACCCTCCTGCCGAAGGCCAGCTGGGTAGATCAAGAAATAAGAAAGAATAGAGACATAGAGACACCGTCAAAGGTACAAGATAGGATACATTAGTAACTGTCCTTGGTAGTCCAATTAGACTTCTGTGTATATGGGTGATATATGGATAGACGGTGATACAAGGGGATGAGGACTGCAGGTCGGGGTGTCAGCAAGCATCCAACAGACATCCACAACACTCCAGAGGCCTCGAATTTGAGCTCTTGCGAATATGAGAATCTCTCTCTCTCTCTCTCTCTCTCTCTCTCTCTCTCTCTCTCTCTATATATATATATATATATATATATATATATATATATATATATATATCAATAATAATAACGCACTGCTGTTCCACTGGAATCAGCATTTATGTCCCACCTGGACCTGTACACTCCAGATCTTTTGGACCTGTACAATCCAGATTTTCTGTATGTCAGTAATGACATTTTCTACTAATAGAGACTTGGAGCTTAAAGATCATATATTTAGTAATCCGCATCTAACTTTCCAGTCTTTGGTTCGCACTAAATGTGTATTGTAATTTTTTTTTTTTTTTTTTTTTACGAGGTTATTTTGATTTACACCTTTATCACGTAGCACCTCGTTAGAATCTCCAATGACATAGATTATTTCTATATTTTTATTGCCAGGCGGTTCTTGGAGAAGCAGCAGAGAATTCAATTCAATTCAATTCAATTTTATTTATATAGCGTCTATTACAACACAATTTGTCTCCAGGATCTTTCCAGAGACCAGAACATGACCCCCGAGCAATTATTACATAAACAGCGGCAGGTAAAAACTCCCCTAGTGAAAGAAAAACCTTAAGCCAAACAGTGGCAAGAAAAAACTCCCCTTTAAGAGGGAAGAAACCTGGACCAGGACCTGGCTCATGAGGGGGGACCCTCCTGCCGAAGGCCAGCCGGGTAGAGCAAGAAATAAGAAAGAATAGAGACAGAGACACACCGTCAAAGGTACAAGACAGGATACAATAGTAACTATCAGCAGTAGACCGATAAGACTTCTGTGTATATGTGTGATATATGGATAGATGGTGATCCAAGGGGATGAGGACTGCAGGTCGGGATGTCAGCAAATATCAGAGTCAGAGTCAGAGTCAAGTTTATTGTCAATTCTACCACATGTGAGATACATACAGAGAATCGAAATTGCGTTACCCTCAAACCCTCGGTGCTACACAATAAATACATTTTAAACACAAAGTGCAGGTTAAAAAGAGACAAGAAACAAGTTGTGACATGACAACAACAGTTTTTCGGTTTGTTTAAAGTGACATGGTGCAAAGCAGGCGGTCCAGTTCTGCCAAAAGTGCCTGGTGCAGATACTGAGATCAGAGTGAGTGAGGGGGGGGGCAAGGCGGGAAACGGTGGAAGAGAAGGGAGAGTGTTAAGTGTCCTGACAGCCTGGTGGACGAAGCTGTCCTTCAGTCGGCTGGTTCTGGCCCGGAGGGTCCGCAGCCTCCTCCCTGATGGCGGCAGACTGAAGAGGCTGTGTGACGGGTGGGTGGGGTCTCTCACAATGCTGAGGGCTTTGCGGGTCAGACGGCTGCTGTAAATGTCCTGAAGTGAGGGGAGAGAGACACCAACGATCTTCTCAGCTGCTCTCACGACGGGTTGGAGAGACTTGTGGCAGGTTGCGGTGCAGGATCCGTACCACACACTGATGCAGCTGGTCAGGATGCTCTCGATGGTGCCTCTGTAGAAGGTTACCTGATGGGGGCCGGGGCTCTGGCTCTTCGCAGTTTGCGGAGGAAGTAGAGGCGCTGCTGTGCCTTCTTGGCGAGTGATGCGGTGTTAACAGTCCAGGAGAGGTCCTCTGAGATGTGGACACCCAGGAACTTGGTGCTGCTCACCTTCTCCACAGCAGCACCGTTGATGGTCAGAGGAGCATGCTGGGTGTGTTGTCTCCTGAAGTCAACAACAATCTCCTTGGTCTTCTCCACATTCAGGGAGAGATTGTTGTCGCTGCACCACTCAGCCAGGCGGCTCACTTCGCTTCTGTAGTTTGACTCATCGTTGTTGTTGATGAGACCCACCACAGTCGTGTCGTCCGCAAACTTTACGAAGAGGTTGGAGCTGTGAATCGGTGTGCAGTCGTGGGTCAGCAGGGTGAAGAGGAGGGGGCTCAGCACACATCCCTGGGGGGCCCCTGTGCTCAGTGTGATGGTGCTGGATGTGTTGCTGCCGACCCGTACTGCCTGTGGTCTCCCAGTCAGGAAGTCCAACAGCCAGTTGCACAGCGAGGTGCTGATCCCCAGCTGGTCCAGTTTGTGAATGAGCTGCTGGGGGATGATGGTGTTGAATGCTGAACTGAAGTCGATGAAAAGCATTCTTACATAAGCGTTTCTGGTGTCCATATGTGTGAGGGCTGTGTGGAGGGCAGTGGAGATGGCGTCGTCAGTGGACCGGTTGGAGCGATATGCGAACTGGTAGGGGTCCAGAGAGGGGGGGAGAGCAGCCTTGATGTGATGCATGACTAGCCGTTCAAAGCACTTCATGATGATGGGAGTCAGTGCGACTGGACGGTAGTCGTTGGAGCAGGAGGGAGATGACCGTTTTGGGACCGGACGGATGTTGGTGGCTTTTAAGCATATCCAGCAGACATCTATACAGACAGGTGAAGGCAGACACTGGGATGGTCAGAGGTGGAACTGCAGGTCAGCAAGCAGCTGCTGAGGTTCTGGTCCACAGGACATGCAAAGAAGAGGAAAAGAAGGGCCAGACAAGCACAACAAACTACAAGAACAATGGACCACAATTATGTTTATGGGATATTGTTAATAACTGAGGATTGAGGTGAAGAAGAGACAGAGAAGGCAAAGAGAAACAGAGGAGGTGAAGGCACCACTCAGTGGATCATGTTGGTGCCCCCCTGCAGCAGAGGCCTATAGCAGCATATCTACACCGAAGCTGTTGAAGATGAGCTGCTCTAATCTGGTCCTGCAGCTGCAGCTTTGACTACTGGTCCTGACACATTAAGGTACTAAATGTACACTAACTATATGCTTTATTAAACAGAAATGTTTAAGTTTAGTTTTAAAGGTGGAGGTGGTGTCAGCCTCCTTAACCCAAACTGGAACTTGGTTCCAGAGTGATGGTGCCTGATAACAGAAGACCCGTCCTCCAAATCTACATCTGGATCTTCTAGGAACTACGAGTAAACCTGCACCCTGAGAACGGAGAGCTCTATTAGGAACGTACGGTACTATCAGGTCTTGCAAATATAGTGGCGCTAGGCCATTTTGGACTTTATATGCCAGTAATAAAATTTTAATTTGGATTCTAAATTTTACAGGGAGCCAATGGAGGGAAGCTAAAACTGGAGAGACGTGGTCTCTTTTGTTGGTTCCTGTCAGCATTCGCGCTGCTGCATTTTGGATCATCTGGAGGATCTTCAGAGAATTACTTGGACATCCAGCCAACAACACGTTACAGTAATCTAGTCTAGAAGATACGAACGCGTGAATTAGTTTTCCAGCATCACTCTGGGAGAGGATGCTCCTGATCTTTGCGATATTACGGAGGTGGAAAAACGCGGTTTTACAAACCTGATTAATATGCTGTTTAAATGACAAATTCTAATCGAATATAATGCCAAGGTTTCTCAGAGTTTTACTGGAGGCCATCGCAAGACCATCTAATCCCTTCCTAAGCTGTTTGGGACCACAAACAAGAACCTCTGTTTTATCAGAATTTAATAGCAAAACATGCAGTCCTTGATGTCCTTAAGACACATCTGAAGTTTGTCTAATGGTTCTGTTTCATCTGGCTTCATAGACAGATACAGCTGCGTATCATCAGCATAACAATGAAAATTAATGCCGTGGTTCCGGATAATACTTCCCAAGGGCTGCATGTATAAACTGAACAAGATTGGCCCTAGCACTGAACCCTGCGGGACACCATAGCAGACCCTTGTCAGTACTGAAGAAACCTCATGAACATGAACAAACTTGAATCTTTCAGACAGATCTGATTTAAACCAATCTACAGCTGTCCCTTTAATCCCAACAACATACTCTAGTCTCTGCAGTAAAATGTTGTGATCTATAGTATCAAAAGCAGTGCTGAGGTCCAGCAGAACCAGTATGGACACTAATCCAGTATCTGAGGCCATAAGAAGGTCATTCAAGACTCGAACCAGTGCTGTTTCTGTGCTATGATGCATTCTGAACCCTGACTGAAAAATTTCAAATAGATCATTTCTATACAAATGGTCACACAGCTGGCTTGCAACTACCTTTTCCAGAATTTTAGAGATAAATGGAAGGTTGGAAATCGGTCTATAATTAGCTAAAATGTCTGGGTCAAGAGAGGGTTTTTTAAGTAATGGTTTGATTACTGCGACGTTGAAAGCCTGTGGCACATATCACAAGACTAGGGACAAGTTGATCTGTTCCAGTATTGTCACACTATAGACGGGTGTCATTACGCAGACATGTCTGATAACTTTACTGAATGTGCGATGACTCTTTCCAGCAGCTTCAGATGTGCTTCAAGGTCGCCGCTCTGGCCCCTGGGATGCACCTATGGTTGCTGGAGTCGCCTCACATGTCTCCAAATAGAGTCTCCGATCACCAAGGTCGGTTTCTCAGCAGGTGTGTCGCTGAGTGGGGGAAAAACAGTTGGAGGTTAAGCGAGTGGTGGTGTTCCGTGCGTCTTTGTTTAGGACTGCGTTTCCTCATAACCGTCACCCAGCCGCCCTGACTGTCCGGCTGCTCGGGGCTGCAGGGGGGCGGCTACCAGTAGCTGCTCCTGGTCGGTCCGCCGCTACTTTAGCCTGACGAGCTACCGAGTCTACCTGACTATGGTCTAGTTGGTTCCTGAATCAAATCTACATCTACTAAATGAGGATGTATTTTTCCATTTAAAATAATTTTGACACGTAGTTTCCGAATGTCAAAAACGAAACGTCCACTTTATGGTGTGTGTCATCTCTGCAGAGATGTTCAAACTCATGGAGGGATTCCTCAGTGAAGAGCTGCATGAAGTCGGACGACAATCAGTGTTAATCTCTATTATTAGATCACAGATTATACCAACTGAGCTAAAGCTCACACACATACACAACCTCCAACACACACTTATCTGGATTATAATCCCAATCCTACGATCCCCTGTAGCTCAACCACTCATGTCCCAGCAGATCGTGTACAGCTTGCTGGGTAACATACATCAGTGTGTTTGTGTTAATCCGTGATATTTTCTTACAAGGGAACATCTGTTTATCTCTGTGTGGACAGTTTCGTGTTCAGGCACAAACCCTGTTTCAGATTAGGGCTGTCCAACTAACTGAATTTTAAGTTTAGCTGCCAATAATCACAAAACAGTGCAAGTGAGACAAAAAATAAACAAACAATTATTTTGCAACATATTTTGTCTTGTATGAGCTCCTGACCCCAGGTGACCTGTTTTTTTTTTTTACAGCGCCATTTTGGCAGGAAAGAGAACTGCTCGTGCAAGTCAAAACTCGTGGCACAATTAAGAACTTCAGAGCATCTGAGTTTTCTTTCCATTTAAACACAAAAGATGAAGAAACATTTTGCTAAACTTGAAAGAGTCAATATTACTGACCCTCACAGTGCTCTGGGAGAACTTTTTAAAAGCATCAAAGCTGCAACAGAGCTGCCAGACCTCCAACTTCCTGAAAAACTACCTTATAAACTTTCCTTTGTCCTGCTCTGGGGATTCTCTTAAAACTTACAAAAGCCTGAAGGGGTATAAAATGGACGTTATGCTCTAGATTTGTGAATAACATTCAGCATGGATTATTTTATAATTACTGAAAGGTAAGTGGCGCTTCATTTATTTAATTAACAAAGGCACTAAATAAAGGCACTAAATGAATAAACACCAACACAGTCAGTGTAATTAATTACACCTCTGGGATTATTAAAGTAAATTTAAATTAAATTGAACTATATAGGAGAAATTATAAGAGTTACAATACCTCCTTGAATTGACACCTTATCGTGGAAGAGAGGTTTGTGTGCCTGAATTATCCTAGGAGCTATATTGTTGGGGGCATTACACCTCTGGTAGGGTCTTCCATGGCAAGCTGGTCCTAGGTGAGGCCAGATTAAGAGCGGTTCACAAACCAACCATGTACAGAACAAGGACCCTTACGCCGCACAGACTGGTGTCACAGTAATCTAGTCTAGAAGATACGAATGCATGAATTCGTTTTTCTGCATCACTCTGCGAGAGGATGCTCCTAATCTTTGCGATATTACGGAGGTGGAAAAACGCAGTTTTACAAACCTGATTAATATGCTGTTTAAATGACAAATCCTGATCGAATATAACGCCAAAGTTTCGCACAGTTTTACTGGAGGCCATCGCAAGACCATCTAATCCCTTCCTAAGCTGTTTGGGACCACAAACAACAACCTCTGTTTTATCAGAATTTAGTAACAAAACATTTCTGGACATCCAGTCCTTGATGTCCTTAAGACACATCTGAAGTTTGTCTAATGGTTCTGTTTCATCTGGCTTCATAGACAGATACAGCTGCGTATCATCAACATAACAATGAAAATTAATGCCGTGGTTCCGGATAATACTTCCCAAAGGCTGCATGTATAAACTGAACAAGATTGGCCCTAGCACGGAACCCTGCGGGACACCATAGCAGACCCTTGTCTGTACTGAAGCAACTTCATGAACATGAACAAACTTGAATCTATCAGACAGATATGATTTAAACCAATCTAGAGCTGACTGAAAATTTTCAAGAGAGAGAAATTTTTCGAGAGAATTTTTCGAGAGCTGATGTGAAGCATTTTTTATCTTTGCGAAATTGTTCGACTTCAGATTGTAGTTCTTCTAAACATCTTGTGTGGAACATCCATCCATGGACATATGTACACCAACTGAACAGAAACCTGTGACTCCACAGGAGACATGTATGTGATGGAAACATGTGTTGTACAACAGCTGCAGCTTCAACTCAGTGTTTCTATGACAACACTTGACACTGGAACAGACCCACAAACGTCCAGAGTGAAATGTACAGACTATTGCTTAATTTGGCTTTATAAACACATTCCAGCAGGTACACTGAGGTTGTGATGGAAGATACTCTCTGTGATCAGCTGTAGTGATCAAATGGATGAATGAGAGGAACATTGTAAAGCTCTGGCTCTTGTTGTGTTTTAGATCTGCTACACTTATGCAGAAAAAACACAACAGAAGAACTAATTTACATAAACAATGATGGAAGCATCCCAAAGACCAAAGCTTATTTCACTTCTGTCTGCATTTTTCAGACTTTAAAGACATATATGCAATATTGGTGAAGGTTGGTCCAAAATCAGCTATAAAGAGTGTTTATAAAATCTTTTGTTTTGGAAAGAAACAAGGCATAGGTGCGGTTTTGTCCTGAATTCTGCTTTCCAGGTAGTTCTGCCTCTTGACAAGCTCCATCAATCCATTTCAAGGTTTCTGGTTTCAGGCCAGAGCTGCTCCAATTTAGGTTTTGAGGTTATATATAAAATAATTTGCTCAGATATGATTGTGTGAAGCACACTGGAGGTCATGTGCAGCCTCCAAGGAGGCACTGGCAGAGAAAATCAAACCGTTATATTAGAGAAGCTGTGTACATATAAGCTGCAGGCCTAGTAATAATTGTTTTACAGGATTTTTTATTCAAGCAGATTTATTTCAGAAATTTCAAAATGAAAAATGTCCTTTAAATTAAAAGATTACAACATAACATTTGATTTATATCTTTTTAAAATAAGGTTTTATCAGTTTTGCAGTGATCTTGCAAATATCAAACTGTATCTCAGTGTGTTCCGGCCTCTGAGCTCTGTGTGTGTGTGTGTGTAGAGGCATGCGTGCGTGCGTGCGTGCGTGCGTGCGTGCGTGCGTGCGTGCGTGCGTGCGTGCGTGCGTGCGTGCGTGCGTGCGTGCGTGCGTGTGCATTTGCTCACTGTTATTACCAGGGCCTCAGGCTGGGGAAGCTACTCTTGGAGGCCTGTCTTGTCTTTTCACATTTCCATTAGTTACTTTGCCTTGATGTCCCCTCTGGTTGTTGTTAGTGTGTGTGTGACAGCAAATACTGCCATGCATTAGTGCCAAGTGTCTCTTTATCTTCAGAACCAGAAGGATTCAGAGCTTCTGACCAGTCAGAGCAGCTCCTGGTTGTCAACACAAAGACTTCTATGGTGAAAATGATTTTCAGTTGACTTTGACCTGACGAGGATAGTTCAGGGATACTACTGAGACACAGTTTGATGTTTTTGCTGCAGGGTTATCAGAACCCAGAATCAGGAGAAACTTACCAAAATTCTTATTTTTAAAAAGCATAAATAACCTTATATGTTGTAATTTTTTAATCAAAAAATATATGTATATACTTTTACATTTTCCTAAATTAAAAAAAGGTTTTGTCTAGTCCAAGTCTTTCCCAGATGACTCAATGTCTTTTTTTTTTAAATCTTCAAAAGACTTTTTTTCTGTTTAGCTGGAAATCACACTGTTGCTTCAGTGCTGCATGTTTGTGTGTAGGATTATAACCCACAGCTGGATGATTGCTGATTGCATATTCAGTAGGATTGTGTGTGTGTGTGAGTGTGTGTGTGTGTGTGTGTTTTTGTGTGCATGTGTGTGTGTTTGTGTGTGTGTGTTTGTGTGTGTGTTTGTGTGTGTCTGTGTGTGTGTCTGTGTGTGTGTTTGTGTGTGTGTTTGTGTGTGTCTGTGTGTGTGTCTGTGTGTGTGTTTGTGTGTGTGTTTGTGTGTGTGTGTTTGTGTGTGTGTTTGTGTGTGTGTTTGTGTGTGTGTGTTTGTGTGTGTCTGTGTGTGTGTGTGTGTGTGTGTGTGTGTGTGTGTGTGTGTGTGTGTTTGTTTATTTAATTACCAACCCAATAGAGCAGATATATTTAATTTTTTCTCACCATCAGCTGGCTCTGATGTCTGTGTTTCCAGGTGTGTGTGTGCTTTGTAGCTAATTGATCACAGTAGCAAATTTACTGCTGAATACAACCAGCTGGGACCAACAGGAATGACGTCCAGCCAAAGAAATTCTAACATTTCTGATGATCTGATTAGAGTTTAAGCATATCTTACACAACATGTACTTATTATTCCCTGATGGTTTTTGGGAGGGTTGTCAGCCTATAATATTATCCTTCCATGCATCACAAATATTACGTATGTTCATACTTCACACACAGTACTGTGGGATGTTCATAAGCTGCTATTTAGTTGCAAATGTCCGTTTTGTTAATAATAATGTGGATACTGAACATATGTTATTCTAATTTATTACAACGTAAACTACTACTACAACGAGAACTGAATGAAATTTGGCCGACTTATAAAAAAACAACCCTCCCCTGCCCGTCCTTCAGTCCATCCTTCTTTCTATTCTTCTGTCTATCCTTCTGACCCCACTTCTGTCTGTCCTTCAGCCCGTCCTCCGGTGCTCCTGTGTGTTACTTGTTTCCTTGAGTTCTTTGACTAAATTGTTTGAAATCAGAGTTTTCTTCTTTTTTGATGCAGTGTATAAGAATCCATTTCTGTATTGATTGTCTGTTGATTGTAGATAAAGTGGGTGTTGTCATGTATTATAATCCCCAGTGGGGCTCTTGCCACTGCTTCTTCCATATTTCAAAATGTTTCTTTAATACAGATTAATTGTCAGGTTTAAACGACCTAACATTTATTAAACACACAATAAGGAAGAAAGACAAAGTCAGTAAGTTTTTCATACATCATCACGGAGGACGGACAGAGAACCAGCCTCATCTCAGCTGCTCTTGTCTCTGTCCGCGCCCCCCCCTCTGATGGCCTCTTAAGGCTTTTATTGAAAATAAGGAGGTCACAGATGACATGAAGATAAGCAACTTGTACAAGATATATTCTCTGACGTGTACAACTATCTTATAAGACAAGCAGTATACAGTGCGTAAAATAACAATGAGATTAAACAAAGAGTGTGTTAAAGTTTTAACCCTATCATTAATGCATCAAAGTTCAACGTTGAATGTAGAACCAGACTGAAGCAGATTTTTGTTTAATTTACATGTTTTTATTTATTTTTTTTAAACACCTTCTCTCCTCTTGCTTAAGGAATGAAGAATCCTCCCAGCCCCTCTCAGCTCCTAGAGAGTGCACAGATCTTTGCTCTCAGAGGAATGTGTCAAGAAATGACAGACACACCCACACCAACAACCGTCAGTCTGTCTGCCCAGCACACTCCATGTCCAGGTGACTGACACACTCCAAGATTACTGATGTGTTAAATCTGCTGGCTTTTCTCCCACAGTCAGACCCATCACTGCTCTTTTGTCCAGGTCTGGGTGGAGCTTTTGCTCTTTGTGAGGTGTGTAACCTGCAGCTAACCTCAGTGGCGCAAGCCCACCTACATTACAATGGCAGGTCTCACCTTCGGAGAGTGAGACAACTTCAGGCTGGAGAGGCAGAACAACAGGCAGCAGGTGTGTTGCTGCTGCCACTGTAGTTCATTCCTCATGAGATGGTGCAGGAGGTAGCAGTTATCACAGCTTCATCTGGAACGGTACCAGAAGAGGATCTTTAGCTCCTTGCATGTTGTAATAGATCTGATTGTCTTTAATTCCAGTTGGGGCCCAGTCCAGATCCCTTTCCTATACCAGAGGGCTCAGTTTCCAGGCTGCAGGGCTCAGTCTTGCTCGTGGCCTTGTGAGTCCGGTCTTCAGTGTTCCCTCCAGCTCGACTTCAGGTAGGACCGCTGGTGCTTCTAGTGTACTGTGTTGATGCTGACCAACTCATCAAAAAACATCTGCTGATAAAAGTAGAAGAATCCTACAAAGACTGCAGCTAAAAGTTACTCCAGCATCCATCTGTGAAAAAAATGTGGGTTGTCATGGTGACCAGAGGGATATTAAGAGCTAGCCAGGAGTGTGTCTGCTGAGCTAAGTGAGTAAGAGGGACTCATTCCTCACTAACAGCTGCTGGCCCTGAGAGAGGTCAAGGTTGTGTGTATACTTATGGGTGTGCGTGTGTGCATTCTCTCATTTCTGCTGTATTAGACTCCGCCTCTGTGTGTTAGCTCTGCCTCCACAACAGTTGTTTTTTTTTGTGGTTCCTTACAACTCCATGCTATTATCTATTATTGTTTTTTAATATTTATATATTTATATATATATGTAAGGGGAGTGGTGGCCTAGTGGTTACAGTGGTGGGCTTGGGTGTGGAGGACCCAGGTTCAAGCCCAGGGCTGCCCACAATGGTAAATCACTGGGGGCCCCTGAGCAAGGCCCTTAACTCCCAATTGCTCCCCGGGGCGCTGCCCTGCTAGCAGCCCCACTGCTCACTAGTGAAACTAGTTGATGGGTTAAAAGCAGAGACTAATTTCGGTGTGCATCGTACATACAGCGTGTGCACACTGACAAGAAAGGGAAGAAAAAGAAAAAAAAATATATATATATATTTTAAATACAACTGAGTTGGTAAAAAAATTTACCCAAAACATTTACTTCACACCAGCAGCTTGATTTAGATGTAGCAGGAAAATATCCCAACATTAAACTGGATGAATTTATGCAAACAAAATTGTGCCTTTCACATTTCCCAGCTGATGGAACTTTACAACTTCAGTGATGGTGCTGTTTTATGTAGCATCCCCTTCTTAGCCCCTCTGGTTTGAAACACCACTTCACGGCCAGAACTCAGACAACATTTAACTATTGAGACTGGCTCCAGTTGAAACCAGTTTCCTTTGATGTCACAATTTTTTACCTGCAAACCTACATCTGAAGTTGTGAAGACCAGTCAGGATACGACTGGAGCAAGATGGAACCTTAAAAGACAGGAACAATTTTACTGAAGACCTGATCTGTAAACTTCTGGACCTCTGCCCGGAGAGTGGACCAGACCAGACCTCTGCTGATCTGCTCTCTGGAGTCCACATCAGACCTGTATCCTGCTGGACCTCTACCTGGAGACCAGACCAGATCTGTGCCCTGATGGACCTCCGTCTTGAAACCAGAGCAGATCTGTACAAAACCAGACCTCTGCTGAACCACTAATTGGAGAACCAGACCAGATTAGTACCTCAATGTAGAAAACCTCATTGGTTGTGGTCATTGACGGCAACCTATTGCGTCCTGTATGTTGTTTTCTGGTATTAAAACAACATATCTGGTCAACTTTTCTTTTTTAAACCAAGCACTTTACCCTGGATTGTCAGGGGGATATAATAATATCAGTCAAATTTCTAGAAAACAAAGTTGCACCATCCCGGGTGGGATGAATGCCGTCTCTTCTAATCAGTCCAGGCTTTCCCCAAAACATCTTCCAATTTTCAATAAAGGCCACGTCGTTTTCTGAACACCACCGAGACAACCAGCGACTAAACACATCATCACCTGTCAGATTGGGAAGGGGACCAGAGAAAACTACAGAGTCCCATGTGGTTTTGGTGTAGTTACACAACGTCACAATATTCATTTTAGTGACTTCCGACTGGCGTAGACGGGTCTAGACGGATTCTGGTGTAAGCACACTAAATACACACACCTTATCCTCAGCCCCAATGTGTACAGCTTCCTTTCTGTCTATTATGTGGTGCTTGTTCTGCCATGTAAGCTCTTTGGCCCTAATGCAGAAACTCCTCCAGGCCACCAAAGTGTGTGTATGTGTGTGTGTGTGTGAGAGAAAGAGAGCAATAGAGGGAGAGAGAGAGAGAGAGAGAGAGAGAGAAAGAGAGAGGTTGACCTGGCTGAGCAGCCTATCAGCACTCAGGTCAGATGACATCATTGCTAATATACACATTTGAGCTTCATCGTAGTCCATGAGTTCCTTGACAAATTATTCTTATTTGAAGCTTGAGAATAAGTGTGTGTATTAAATGTGTGTTGTTTCATTTTGCTTTAGTTATCACTCATTTCATCGTTTGGTTGACTCATGGCTGTAGAGTACGATTGCAGTGACTCACATAAGTCAAAGTTTATTTGTATAACACATTTCATGTACAAGACAATGTCATTCAATGTCATTCATATGAATAATAATGGCTTCTTCTGGGACCCCTCAACTTTGTAATAAAAACTTAAATCCAACATTCAGCGATCAGGGTCTCCTCCTACAGAAGCCAAATAATATAGATTTTTTTTTTAAATTCAATTTCTGTTACTTCCCAGCCTTCATATGTTTTGTCAGGATTTTCAGTGTGTGACATCTGGATTTCAGGACAGTTGTATCACAGATTTGCACTGTAGAGAAACGAGCAGTGAGATGAACCATCACTCCTGTAATGACAGAACCTTGTAAAACGGTTTTCTCCTCATTCCCTCTGATTTTCTTTACTTTAAACCTTTCATGACAGATCTGTCAGATATGAACAGATTCAGTGACGACGGCTTTTAGAAGTTCAGGAAACCATGCAGCGCTTTCCACGTCCCATGTTAGGGGTTTTCAAGCACCCGAGAACGACTGACTTCTAGTTTCAGCCTTGTCCTTCAATAATAATCTTTCTTCATATCTTGTCAACAGTCTTTGACCTTTTTTTCTTTTTACAGTACAGTAAAGAAATCTACTAGTTTTTTTTTGTTGTTTTTTTTGCCATTTTATTTAGAGGAATATGATCATGCCTCTATTGGAGGCATTTACCACCACCACCACAGTTATTCTGAAAAATTAATCAACAGTTTACAAAGTTTATTTAGAATAATAAAAACAGGTTGAAAATATCACTTCTTTACCTGCCATATAAGAGAGGAGGAATACTCAATTTATGAAAGCACTTCTGGGCTGCTCAAAATTAGAGCTGCAATGTACTAGTTCTCGCCTGAACCTTCCTTACCATGGGGACATGTCGGAAGTATTTGCACTAAAGGCCTGTGACTTGACACCTATATATACTCTGTACTTTTCAAAAAACTGAAGCAATTTACTGATAACCCAAACTCCCTCCTATCCGACCACTATTTAATAATGTTTGAATTCAACATTGTCAACGTTACACATAATAATAGGAATTACTTTAGCAGGTGTCTATCCGATAAAGCTGTTACTAAATTTAGGGAGGCCATTCCTCTTCATCTTCAAACAGAGGAACATAGTGAAGCAGTTGAGGGCTGTGACCTAGGTTCTACCTCTGCAGACGTTGATTTCCTTGTCGGTAGCACTGCAGATGTGTTGCACTCAGCTTTAGATGCAGTTGCTCCTTTGAGAAAGAGGGTCTCTAATCGTAGAAGCTTAACTCCCTGGATTAACTCACATATTTGTATATTAAAACAGAAAATGCGTAAAATGCAAAGAAAGTGGTTCTCTTGTAGGTCTGTAGATATTTATCGTGCATGGAAATATGTCTAAAAAGAGTCTAATAGTGTATAAAAAAGCACTTCGCAAAGCTAGAACAGCCTATTATTCAGTGTTAATAGAGGATAATAAAAATAACCCATGTTTTCTGTTCAGCACTGTAGCCAGGCTGACAAAGAGCCACAACTCTGTTGAGCCGTGCATCCCTGCAGCTCTCAGTAGTGAAGCTTCTTTAGCAATAAAATTGTCAGAATTAGAGAGGAAATCAGCCAGGCCCTCCCGGCAGTGGCCGTGGGCATTTCTTCAGCTTCGCCGACTCCCTTAGGCTCTGACCTGACTCTAGACTGTTTGGTTCCTATAGACCTCCCTGAGCTGACTCTAGACTGTTTTGTTCCTGTAGACCTCCCTGAGCTGACCTCAGTTGTCAATAGAGCTAAATTATCCATGTGTCTGTTAGACCCCATCCCAACTCGACTAGTCAAAAATGTATTCTCTCCTATTGGTGCGACAATACTGGAACAGATCAACTTGTCCCTAGTCTTGGAATATGTGCCACAGGCTTTTAAAGTCGCAGACCCAGACATTTTAGCTAATTATAGACCGATTTCCAACTTTCCATTTATCACTAAAATTCTGGAAAAGGTAGTTGCAAGCCAGCTGTGTGACCATTTGTATAGAAATGATCTATTTGAAGTTTTTCAGTCAGGGTTCAGAATGCATTATAGCACAGAAACAGCACTGATTGGAGTCTCGAAAGACCTTCTTATGGCCTCAGATAATAGATTAGTGTCCATATTGGTTCTGCTGGACCTCAGCGCTGCTTTTGATTCTATAGATCACGATATTTTACTACAGAGACTAGAGTATGATGTTGGAATTAAAGGGACCGCTCTAGATTGGTTTAAATCATATCTGTCTGATAGATTCCAGTTTGTTCATGTTCATGAGGTTTCTTCAGTACTGACAAGGGTCTGCTATGGTGTCCCGCAGGGTTCAGTGCTAGGGCCAATCTTGTTCAGTTTATACATGCAGCCTTTGGGAAGTATTATCCGGAACCACGGCATTAATTTTCATTGTTATGCTGATGATACGCAGCTGTATCTGTCTATGAAGCCAGATGAAACAGAACCATTAGACAAACTTCAGATGTGTCTTAAGGACATCAAGGACTGGATGTCCAGAAATGTTTTGTTACTAAATTCTGATAAAACAGAGGTTGTTGTTTGTGGTCCCAAACAGCTTAGGAAGGGATTAGATGGTCTTGCGATGGCCTCCAGTAAAACTGTGCGAAACTTTGGCGTTATATTCGATCAGGATTTGTCATTTAAACAGCATATTAATCAGGTTTGTAAAACTGCGTTTTTCCACCTCCGTAATATCGCAAAGATTAGGAGCATCCTCTCGCAGAGTGATGCAGAAAAACGAGATCATGCATTCGTATCTTCTAGACTAGATTACTGTAACGTGTTATTGGCTGGATGTCCAAATAATTATCTGAACAGCCTCCAGCTGATCCAAAATGCAGCAGCGCGAGTGCTGACAGGAACCAACGAGAGAGAACACGTGTCTCCAGTTTTAGCTTCCCTCCATTGGCTCCCCGGAAAATTTAGAATCCAGTTCAAAGTTTTATTACTTGCGTATAAAGTCCAAAATGGACTAGCGCCGCGATATTTGAAAGACCTGATAGAACCGTACGTTCTTAATAGAGCTCTCCGTTCTCAGGGTGCAGGTTTACTCGTAGTTCCTAGAGTATCGAAATGTAGATTTGGAGGACGGGCTTTCTGTTATCAGGCACCATCACTCTGGAACCAAGTTCCAGTTTGGGTTAAGGAGGCTGATACCACCTCCACCTTTAAAACTAAACTTAAACATTTCTGTTTAATAAAGCATATAGTTAGTATATATTTAGTACCATAATGTGTCAGGACCAGTAGTCAAAGCTGCAGCTGCAGGACCAGATTAGAGCAGCTCATCTTAAACAGCTTCGGTGTAGATATGCTGCTATAGGCCTCTGCTGCAGGGGGGCACCAACATGATCCACTGAGTGGTGCCTTTCACCTCCTCTGTTTCTCTTTGCTTTCTCTGTCTCTTCTTCACCTCAACCCTCATTTATTAACAATATCCCATAAACTTAATTGTGGTCCATTGTTCTTGTAGTTTGTTGTGCTGGTCTGGCCCCTCTTTTCCTCTTCTGTACATGTTCTGCAGACCAGAACCTCAGGAGCTGCTTGCTGACCTGCAGTTCCAACTCTGACCATCCCAGTGTCACCTTCACCTGTCTGTATGGATGTCTGTTGGATACTTGCTGACATCCTGACCTGCAGTCCTCATCCCCTTGGATCACCGTCTATCCATATATCACCCATATACACAGAAGTCTAATTGGACTACTGATGATAGTTACTATTGTATCCTGTCTTGTACCTTTGACTCTATGTCTCTATTCTTTCTTATTTCTTGTTCTACCCGGCTGGCCTTCGGCAGGAGGGTCCCCCCTTATAAGCCAGGTACTGATCCAGGTTTCTTCCCTCTTAAAGGGGAGTTTTTCTTGCCTCTGTTTGGCTTAAGGTTTTTCTTCCACTAGGGAAGTTTTTACTTGCCGTTGTTTATGTAATAATTGCTCGCAAGTCATGTTTTGGGTCTCTGGAAAGTGCCTAGAGACAACTTGTGTTGTAATAGATGCTATATAAATAAAATTGAATTGAATTCTCATTAGTCTGTCTGACTGCGATTATCTACACACTGTTGCTCATCACAACAGGAATGTTTTTATTGCACACACACTCACACAAACACACATTTGCTCATCACCACAGGAATATGTGTTCATGAGACAGGTTGGATTTTCATGTCTCATCTCATTAATACTGTACAACCGTGATCCACCGCCGATGGATTGTTAATGTACAACTGCAGTCGAGCTTCTGTAGAACCTTATTGTATGTCTGCAGTTCAGTTTCAACAGCTTGTGAACTGAGTCGTGGACCTCCAGGTTGATGGAGCAGCTGCTAGACTGAAGTTGTGTTAAGTGTGATGATATTCACCAAAAATCTTATAAACACTGAAAACGTGTTGATCCAAAAATGCCAATAATTCAAGATAAACTTTGAGGATAATGGAAAAATTACCAAAAAAAGTAGAAGATCTAAGTACAATCTTTCCTCCCCCCCCCCCCCCCCCCCCCCCGCTCTTGTCATTGGATGTTTACCACTTGCACCCATAAGCCCCGACTTCTGGTCCAGTTTATGTGCATTATTGTTAATGTAATAACATAAAAATTCTGCATAGAAATTTTTCTTCTAAAACTGTATAATTTTTTTGGTTTGGTTTATCTTGTTGACCCTAACTTTTGCACAGGTGACAACCAGATGTTGCTGGTTTTTTCTTTTTTTTTTTTTTGTTTTTAGGGCGCAACAGCATTAAAAGGGAGGTTTCAATTTTAAAAAATCATTTTATTTAGATGTAAATGAAATCCGTTTTATTTAAACTCTACCAGTACCATAAATATGTAAAATGTCACATCTACAGTATAGATCGAAATCTCTCCTTTATTTTGATACCAAAATCATCCATGTAGACCTTGCAGAGGCAGAGAAAATCTTTATTATTTTGAACATGTCATTTTTGAGCATAGGTCTAAAAATATAGCCCAGAGTTTAAATGGTTTTAGGACTAAGAGCCAATTAGGAGAAAATATAATTCACACTGTCGTTAAACTTGATTTGGTGTCCGTGGTTGCTGGGCAACCAGAGTAGGAAAGAATAAAAGGTGGACAATTTGTTGCAGCCAACTGCAGGAATTGTCTCATTTTTGAGTACTTCTACACTGGTGACCATGAAGTTTCTCTCCTGGACATATCCAGAGACTGCTCTGAACATCATGATGACAAATGTGGTGTCTTTGAAACTTCCTGATTTTTGGGAATCATCCACCTCAATCTTTGCTGACTCACCTGGTGCGCATTACCCCCCTTTGCTGCAGTTTCTTGGGAAAATGCTGGGAGACCCGAGTGGGTGTAAGATGTGCTGAAATGTGCTCTGTGTTAATGAAGCTAATGGTGATTTAAAACATATATTTCAGTCTACACTTCATTAAAAAAAAGAACTTCCTTAAAAATGTTGGTAAATTGTTTAGGAGTCTTACTGCAGAGTTTAATCGACATAATCTCTGCTCTATATGTCAAACCTGACTAAGGATTTTCCCTCTTTCGCTGTCCTCTGACTTACACCTGGGAGCAGGAGAGAACATGCTGTTGCTGTGCATGTGTGGTAATTGTTAAAAATCCACCTCAGGATAATAAATATGTGATGTTCAGGGCCCATCTGTTAAAGACGTTTGAGTTCTCTGATGCCAAGCAGACCAGTAGACTTTTTTTTCACTGCAGGGGCTGGGAGATAGTAAGTCATCTGAGCTCATGGACAAAATGTTTGAGCTGCTTGGGGAGCACAAGCCTAATTCTGCCTAGGTCAAGGCCACTTTGGCTAACACAAGCATCACTGACTGCTGAGACCCAGCAGAGGAAGCTGACAAGTTTTTTATGGCCTCTCATCCACAATCTCACTACTGTTTTCAGTTGGACACTGCTTTGTGATCACTGCTGTTCACACATTTGTGTGACTGAAATCGTCCTCTCAAACAAAACACAGGAACAATCAGAGCAGCCCACATCCGACCAAGTAACCTTTGAACTGCTCAGACCCTCAGAGACCAGCAGGTCCAGACTGTGTCCCCTATTGTGAATGTGGCCTCTGTTAAATGTTGAGTCGGCCCAAAGTGGTCCAGAGTGTTACTCAGGTCTTTAGTCCCTTTGTCCTGAGGGTTGTCCACATGGATGTTAAAACCCTCAACAATAATCAACACAGGTCACAGACAGCAGTTCACTGAGGTCATCAGAAAAGGCTGCACAGTATCTGGGAGGAACAGGACTCTGGATGAGGCCTTCAGCTGTACAGAGACATATTCAGCTATGTGTCAGCCACAAACATGACGTGCTGAAGATAAAGTAACTATAAAAAATGTTGCTGTTTCTATTAAAAACACACAAGTCCCAGATGCTGCTGCTGTCAGGGCGGGAACCCACCTGCGTCACACCCCAAGGATTTAAACTGTGGCCCATTCCATCTGCACCAATCTGCAGCCAGCAATGGAGGCACAAGAACACCAATCAGGTGGAACCCAAAAGAAAAGAATGAAAAACAGCAGGGCTGACAAAGCACATTTTAATTTACGGTCAGAGCTGTAACAGCCGCATGTGAGGGTTTAAAAGCCTGCTTTAAGATTGGTTGTATTTGCTCTGCTCATACAGGGGGAAAAAATCATGGTGGCAATTAACTTTGATATAAAATGTTTATTTGTAGGGTAGTTGTTTAAAAAAACAATTGTTTTTAAAAAAATATACATACTGACGCATTCCACTATACCAAATGTTTCCAGGCTGAACATATGCTGTGGTTTAATCTGTGTGGAGTGTGGTCATCTTTTCTCTGTCCTTCAGTCTATTTTGTTCTCCAGGGATAAAGTTTCCCCTCTCTGGAGGAAACAGGAGGGTGGGGGATTAGGAAACAACACACACACACTCAGAGAAACACACTCCTGACATGAGGCTGTGGGGCTTCAGCGATGACACATGTCACTCTTGTACCAGTCACCTGATACTCTCTCTCTCTCTCTCAGATAAACACTCTTGCAGTGAGCGGTGGGTGTGTTTGGCTTTTTTTAAGTTTGTAATAATGTGATTGCTGTGAACACAGCTAGTAGAACAAAGCAGACACAAAAAGAAGGAGGGGATAAAAATTGAGAGTTCAAGCTGGAATGAGATGGACAAACAGGCATCTGGTCAGGTAGGAACTTTAATTAGAAATTACATCACCATCTTTATAGTCGTCGTCCTCCTCATCCTCAGTCTTCATTAAGTCCTGCTGTTTGTTTCTGTATTCCTGCTACTGTCTCATTCATTTTGACTCCATGCATTTAATAAATCTACAGTCTGACTTGCAGAACCAGATGATTCTCTGTAGAGTTGGATAAATCATAATGAAGCTAGTCTGTGTGGATGCACTTATACCAATGTTTGTTTACAGAAAATGCTCTTCTCCAGTAAACATAGCACCCCAGCTCTTGTTTCTGTTTATAAATGCACATCATGTAGTGGGAGACATGTTCATCCACAATCCAGTAGTCCACCTTCATGTTAAAAAATCTGTTTTTTATATTGCTGCTTATCTGCAAGTTTAAAATGATGCACATGCTAAGTATGAAACCAGCAGACCCAGCTGGAATCCTCACCTCAGTCTGGAATGCTGCACGTACAATTAGGGAAACCACTGGTCATCTGATGACCCTGGGCCATGAGATGCATGGCAAGAATGCAACCAAATTTAAATTCAAATTAAAAATAGACAACAGAAAGTACATTACAAAACCTTGTCTTTACAGATTGATCATATTAATATAAAGATATGTATTAAAATAGGTTTAAAAATTAACAATAACTAAGTGTGTTGAACTCAGTACTCCCAGAAAGTGGGTTATAGACGAGTCGTGAGCGTTAACCGCACCCACTGCATGTAGAGCCACGCAGGTCAGATCAGTTACAGGATTCAGTGTCCGGGGTTGAGATTTTCCTTCATGTGACTTTCTAAGTTGGGCTAACCATAAGTGTGTGTGTGTGTGTGTGTGTGTGTGCGTGTGTGTGTTGGGGGGGGGCAAGACTGGTGTGAATGGCAGAAATGACTGTGACTGAAGCCACAATCGTTCGATTCCTGGCCCGGTGGGTCTTTCTGTGTGGAGTTTGCATGTTCTCCCCGTGCTTGTGTGGGTTCTCTCCGGGTACTCCGGCTTCCTCCCACAGTCCAAAAACATGCAGGGTAGGTTAATTGATCATTCTAAATTCTCCCTAGGTGTGAATGTGAGTGTGCATGTTTGTCAGAGTCAGAGTCAGAGAGTCAGAGTCAAGTTTATTGTCAATTCTACCACATGTGAGATACATACAGAGAATCGAAATTGCGTTACCCTCAAACCCTTGGTGCTACACAATAAATACATTTTAAACACAAAGTGCAGGTTAAAAAGAGACAAGAAACAAGTTGTGACATGACAACAACAGTTTTTCGGTTTGATTAAAGTGACATGGTGCAAAGTAGGCGGTCCAGTTCTGCCAAAAGTGCCTGGTGCAGATACTGAGATCAGAGTGAGTGAGGGGGGGGCAAGGCGGGAAACGGTGGAAGAGAAGAGAGAGTGTTAAGTGTCCTGACAGCCTGGTGGACGAAGCTGTCCTTCAGTCGGCTGGTTCTGGCTCGGAGGGTCCGCAGCCTCCTCCCTGAAGGCAGCAGACTGAAGAGGCTGTGTGACGGGTGGGTGGGGTCTCTCACAATGCTGAGGGCTTTGCGAGTCAGACGGCTGCTGTAAATGTCCTGAAGTGAGGGGAGAGAGACACCAACGATCTTCTCAGCTGCTCTCACGACGCGTTGGAGAGACTTGCGGCAGGTTGCGGTGCAGGATCCGTACCACACGGTGATGCAGCTGGTCAGGATGCTCTCGATGGTGCCTCTGTAGAAGGTGTACCTGATGGGGGCCGGGGCTCTGGCTCTTCGCAGTTTGCGGAGGAAGTAGAGGCGCTGCTGTGCCTTCTTGGCGAGTGATGCAGTGTTAACAGTCCAGGAGAGGTCCTCTGAGATGTGGACACCCAGGAACTTGGTGCTGCTCACCCTCTCCACAGCAGCACCGTTGATGGTCAGAGGAGCATGCTGGCTGTGTTGTCTCCTGAAGTCAACAACAATCTCTTTGGTCTTCTCCACGTTCAGGGAGAGATTGTTGTCGCTGCACCACTCAGCCAGGCGGCTCACTTCGCTCCTGTAGTTTGACTCATCGTTGTTGTTGATGAGACCCACCACAGTCGTGTCGTCCGCAAACTTTACGAAGAGGTTGGAGCTGTGAATCGGTGTGCAGTCGTGGGTCAGCAGGGTGAAGAGGAGGGGGCTCAGCACACATCCCTGGGGGGCCCCTGTGCTCAGTGTGATGGTGCTGGATGTGTTGCTGCCGACCCGTACTGCCTGTGGTCTCCCAGTCAGGAAGTCCAACAGCCAGTTGCACAGCGAGGTGTTGATCCCCAGCTGGTCCAGTTTGTGAATGAGCTGCTGGGGGATGATGGTGTTGAATGCTGAACTGAAGTCGATGAAAAGCATTCTTACATAAGCGTTTCTGGTGTCCATATGTGTGAGGGCTGTGTGGAGGGCAGTGGAGATGGCGTCGTCAGTGGACCGGTTGGAGCGATATGCGAACTGGTAGGGGTCCAGAGAGGGGGGGAGAGCAGCCTTGATGTGAACTGCAGGTCAGCAAGCAGCTCCTGAGGTTCTGGTCTGCAGGACATGCACAGAAGAGAAAAAGAGGGGTAGTGTAATATATGTAGTATATAGTGTAGTATATGTAGTGTATAGTGCAGTATATGTAATATATTGTGTAGTATATGTAGTGTATAGTGTAGTATATTAATGTGAGTATTAGTGTGTAGTTGGATGTAAATGTCTATCTTGATGTGAATTACAACACTAAAATGTAGCGTTAAAATAATATTAGATGATTTTCTGCATTACTTTATATGTGTATATATGTGTTGTTTTTTTTTCTTTCATAAATTCATAAGATCCTAAAAAGTGGATGAATGTAACGTGTAATTATGAAATATTGAAGAAGTGGTATGATTAAATAAGTTTTACTTCTTCTAGCCCCTTTTCAGACATGTTAAACAGGACATGTGTTATTTGTGTGTTGTATTTGTATTTTTGTGTGTGTGCATGTGTATACGTATGTATATATAGATAGGTGTGTGCACATTGGGTTTTGATTTATTTTATAGTTTTGTGTACATACATTTATAGCAGATTCATTTATTTATATAGATTTATTTTCAAGAGGTTCTATATGTTCAAATGTGTGTATATGTATATTTATTTATAGATTAATACTAGTGTTAACATTGTTAAGCAGTCATAAAAACAGGCACTGACTCACAAATCTATTGTAAGCGGCCAAACTCAGCCATCAGTATAAGTGCATTAATATGGATTGTAAAGCACCGTTTTATAGTTCTGATAGGCTTTAGTAAACTTAAAACAGATTATAATTGACTATGGGAATTATTATGGGAAAAGCTCTAATAATAAGAGGTCTATTTGCATTTTAGAATGGATTATTGTCACATAAATGTAATCAGAACAGCATAGCAGGTTCTAAAGTAGCTATGTTAATACTGACAATAAGTTAGGAATAAGTTTTTCTGGTAGGAGATGAAGAGTGGTTTATGACACATTTACCAAAAAGTGGTAAATGTACACATTTACAATGGTTAAAATGTACTTTATCGGATTCAAATTCAACTACAATCCTCATTACACAATGTATGAGTGTTTTTATGCATAATTATTTTTATTTGTACGAGTGTGTTTTTATATATCAATCAAATGAAACTTTATTTGTATTGTACGTTTCATACAACTTGTGCAACAAAAAATGCTTTACATAACTAAAACAAAAAAATCACAAACAATTAAAGAAGAAAAAAAACACTCCCAACTTCAACCACATTAACATGTTCACAGACATACAAACAACACACACGTAAACACTTACAAATAATATAAATAATAAAGCAGGAATAGAGGAAACTAAACTAAACTATTTTTAATCTTTGAGAAAACACTGAAGAAAGACAACTAAAAAGAATTGTGAGTGAGTTAATAAATAAATAGCTGATACATTCCAAGATGGGCAGCATGGTGGGTTGGTGGTCAGCACTGTTTCCTCACAGCAAGAAAGTTACTGGTTCAATTAAACATCTCGTTTGCATGTTCTCCCCGTGCTTGCGTAGGATAGTCCGGGTACTCTGGGTTCCTCCCACAGTCCAACAACATGCATACTAAGTTAATTGACTGTTCTAAATTGCCCGTAGGTGTGAATGGTTGAATGAGCGTGCATGGTTGTTTGTCTCTATATGTGGCCCTGCGATGGACTGGCAACCTGTCCAGGGTGTACCCCTGTCTTTCACCTACTATGTGTCGGGATAGGCTCCGACAGACCACCGTGACCCTGGGAATGAGTAAGCCGGTATAGATAATGGATGGATGAATGGACATTCCAAGATTAGGATATATGTAGTTAAATATATCAACGCTCCCAACGCATCGGGACTTATCCTCATACACACCCACACAAAAATATACAGTCATACTCATATGTACAATACTATTTACAGTGTTAGAGACCCCTGTTCATTGACTCTGTCCATATGTACACCCTCTATTCAAACTTTTACATTACCGTTCCCCTTATACTTTCCAAATGACATTAACTTTATTTTGTCTAAATTTAATGATAGTTTATTTATATCAAACCACTTTTTTAATTTGTTCAGTTCTTTTTTTTTTTTAACTTATAGTTTATTTGGAGTTTTCACAACAACAGAGCATTATACACATTTGTTTCCATAATTTCTACAATAGTCAACCTACGTATATAACATAGTATCAAAGAAAGTACTGGCAGGAAGTTGAATGACCATAGACATCTTTATCAAGAACAGGAAAGAAAAAAAAAAAAAAACTAAACATGTCAGCACCTGGCTCACTTGAGCCATTAGCAGGATAGCAGAAGCAGTGATTTTGCTGGACCCCACCTTAGGTTGAAAATGTGCATTTGATGTCTTAATAAGTAAGTTATTTTTTCCATTTGAAAGAGTTCCCTTACTTTTTGGGTCCAGGTGTCTAACGAGGGTGGTTCTGTTTTCATCCATCTAAGTGTGATACATTTCAGAGCTGCTGTAAAGAGTACATTTAGAAGGTATGGATCTGTTCGCCCTCGTATTTGTGCTGGAATTATGCCGAGAAGCGCTACCATTGGGTCTCTGGGTAAGTCAACTTGAAAAATTTGTTTCATGGCGCCGTACACCTCATCCCAGTAGTTCTTCAGTTTAGGGCAGGACCAGAACACGTGTAAGTGGTTGGGCGCCGCTGGTCCACAGTTCCTCCAGCACACGCTTGGTACGTTAGGATTCATTTTGGAGACTATGTCTGGGGTCCTGAAGTACCTGCTAATTAGTTTCCATTTAAATTCCCTCCATGTGTTTGAGTTTGTGGCCAGGTGTGCCTCCGTGCACGCCTCTTCCCACATCATGTCAGATATGCCTCTGGCCGCCTCCGCCTCCCATCTCCGCTTGGCCCCAACAGGTCCATCATCAGACATAGACACGAGTATTTTATAGCTCTTTGTTATCAATTTTTTATCCCCACTCTCTTTTTGATATTGCATTAGCAGAACTTCTATTGGTGTGGGGTTTAATACTTTGTTCCACTCTTTCTGTGCAGTCAAAAAGGACCGAAGCTGGAGATATCTAAAAAAGTCGGACTTTTGTAGTTGAAAGCGTCTGCTTAACTGTTTGAATGACATGAGGTGCCCCGAATCGATCAGCTGATGGACATACACAAGTCCCTGGTCTGACCATTTGGTGAAGCCCTTATCTAGTGAGGTAGGTGTGAAGGATTTAATATGACCTATGCTTGAGATAGCAGAAAGTTTTTTTGGTAATTTAAATGAAGTTCTTACTTTGTTCCAATTACTGAGAGTGTTCTTAGTCCACAATGCAGTGTCCTTAACTGAGGTATCTGCAAATAGAGTTGTGTGCAGTGGTTCTGAGCACATTGCTTGTTCAATAGTCAGCCATCGTGTATGGGCGTCACTTTTCATCCATGAGATTATTGGTTTCAATTGCGCAGCCCAAAAGTAGTATTTAAAATGAGGAAGGTTGAGTCCCCCCTCTCCTTTGGGTCTTTGGAGTGTTTTGTACTTTATACGGGGCCGTTTATTTTGCCATATAAATTTTGATATGAGCTTATCTAGATCTTCAAACATAGAATTGGGAATTAGTATTGGCAGCATTTGGAATAAATATAGCAGCCGCGGGAGAACATTCATACGGATAGTTTCAATACGTCCAAGAAGAGAAATGGGTAATGTTGACCATCGATCCAAGTCATTCCGGATTGTATTGAGAATTTTACCATAGTTAGCATCAAGCAGTTTATCTAACGTGAGTGGAATATGAATGCCCGAATACTTTATGCCTCCTTTGGGCAACCGAAAGCCGCTTTTTTGTTTTATCTCTTGTGGGATATTACTATTGAGGTCAATAGCTTCCGTCTTGTCCACATTTATTTTGTATCCAGAAAAATAACCATATACAGAAATCCTTTCCCTCAGGTGTGGTATGGTTGAGTTTGGCTCTGTCAGATACAGTAAGACATCATCTGCGTATAATGATATTTTATGCTCTTCTTTGCCAATTAGGACTCCTTTGATGCCATCGTCTTCCCTAATGAGTTGGGCCAATGGTTCAATGCTAATAGCAAATAAAAGAGGCGACAAGGGACACCCCTGCCTACAGCCGCGCTCTAGGTTGAATCTAGCTGACCTGAAGCCATTTACTTTAACAGCTGCTTGCGGAGAAGCATAAATTGTTCTAATCCAGTCAACAAATTTGGGTCCGAATTTAAACTTTTTCAATGTTAGTATCAAATATTTCCATGACACTCTATCGAAAGCTTTTTGGGCGTCTAATGATATGACTGTCGCTATAGATTTAATGTCTTTTTGGTGCGATACTATGTTTAACAAACGACGCAAGTTATTTCCGTAGTGCCTTCCAGAGATAAACCCAGTTTGGTCCGGATGTATAATTTGTGTAATAATATTATTTAATCGTTTCGCCAGTATAGCAGTTAGAATTCTCACATCTCCATTAAGCATGGACAGTGGTCGATATGAGCCACAATCTGTAGGATCCTCCCCTTCCTTATGTATTACTACTATTGTAGCATCAGACCAAGATGGAGCCATCGTTTTAGCTTCCAGTGCATATCGATAAGCATCCAGCAGCAGTGGGGTAAGCACATCGCGAAAGCATTTATAGAATTCATTGATGAAACCGTCTGGTCCAGGGGATTTGTTGTTTTTGAGGGATGAAATAACTTGCTTAATCTCCCAGTCTTGGATCTGCTCGTCCAGTTCTTTGGCTACTGTATCAGATAGTTCAGGGGTATTTATAGTTTGTAAATATTGTGCTATAGAAGACTCGTCAGAGCAGGTATCTACATTTTGATATAGCTCTTTATAAAATTTTGCAAATGCATCAGCTATTTCCTTTGGTTTTGTGACAAATGTATTCCCTACTTTTAACTTCTGGACAGTATTCAATGATTGTTGTTTCCTAAGTTTAAAGGCTAAGAGCCTGCTCGCTCTATTCCCATGTTCATAATATTGCTGTTTGGCGAACCGGAGGCTTCCCTCAATCTTATCTGATAAGAGCTCCTGCAATTCTCTAGGAGTAGTACTCAAGTCAGTCAGGAGATTAGGTTCTGCACCCTGCTTATGTCTGTGTTCCAAATCTCTAATTCTATTCTCCAATTGCTGCTGTTTAGCCAATTTTTGTCTCTTTTTTGCTGTTGCATATGAGATGATGCTGCCCCTCAAATAGGCTTTTGCACAGTCCCACAGTATGAGAGGGGATGTTTCCGGTGATTTGTTTATGTCTAAATAATTTTTTAGTTCAGTTTTAATTAGAGTAATGAACTCTTTGTCATTAATAAAAGAGGCATTCAGTCTCCACTGCCTAGAGGTTGGTGTCAAGCCTATATCCCACTGAAGTACAACGGGGGCGTGATCTGAGATTGTGATTGGCATTATTGTTATGTCATCAATTCTATGTAGTTCAGCTTTATGAGTGAAGAAATAGTCAATTCGTGAGTATGATTTATGCCTGTTTGAGTAGAACGTAAAATTTCTCTCCTTTGGAAATTTGGATCTCCATACATCCGCCAAACCGGCTTCTACAGTTAAAGATTTAAGGGTTTTTGCCATTTTGGTTAAGGGCGATCTAGAGAGAGGCTGTCTGTCTGGTTGTGACATTACGCAATTAAAATCTCCCCCCATGAGTAGGATGCTTGCGCTGCGCTCTGCTATTGTATTGAAAAGTGTTTTGACAAATCCTGGTTGATCCTCATTTGGAGCGTATACATTCATAAGTGAAACTGCAATGCCGTCAATTATCCCATTTACTAGAATGAATCGTCCCTCCCTGTCTTTATGTACTGTGACTTCAGTAAAGTTGACTTGTCTGTGAATTAATATGGCCACACCCCTCTTCCTCCCTGAACAATGTGATGAGTAGTACACTTTATCAGCCCAGGACCTTTTTAACTTCCGATGTTCACCATCTGATAGATGTGTTTCTTGTAGTAGTGCAATTTGGCACCCATAATATTTAAGCTGGAGTAGTATTTTTATTCTTTTAATCGGGTTACCAAGGCCCTTCACATTATAGCTTATTGTTGTCAGCACACCCATGGTTGACTCATAGTGAATAGGGAGACTATTATCTTACAATGCGTTGCCTTGCATCCCGGTGAAAGTAACATCCTGACATATGAAAAACGTGAAAGCTCTGTTGTCTTTTTAAGAAGGAAAAGATCCTCGGGGAACAGGAGGATCAGAATGCAAAAAACAATGTATAGAACATAACATGAACCTGACACAATACAAAACAGTGGGTTTAAGTCCCTAGCCGCTTTAAATAAGCAGCACCAGACACAGACCGAGAGGTAGCTGTGTTTATACTCTAAAAAAACACACATGAAAAAACAAAAGAAAAAGTGGGGTTCAAGCTCCCGCAGACTTGTACATGCAAACGGCACGATATGCATTGGATATACATTTTTTTTTTTTTTTTTTTCCCTTCCTCTTTCTTAACGAAGGTTATCTCCTCTCTAAGAGAACATGTTAGAAACAATATTGTGGCCATCCAGTCGGCATTCTCTCCTCAGATACCACTTAAGGGGTAGATGAAGGTTTCCTACTCAGAAGTTGCAATGATCTCTTTTTTAACGTACTCCATGGCCTTCACAGGGTCGCAGAATTCCTTACTGGTGTTTTTATGGGTGACACGAAACCGGGCTGGATAAAGTAATCCAAACCGCACTCCGCTCCGGCCGTGCAGCGCTTTCCGTACGTCAGTGAAGGCAGCACGGGCTTTCGCTACGCTGGTGGTGTAATCCGGAAAAATGGAAATCCTTTTACCGTTAGCGGGGCTTTCTCTCTGGCTCTTTTTAGGATATCCACAGCATCACCATCGTAGTGCAGCTTGGCAATGATGACACGGGGTTTGTCGTCTCCCGGCTTCCTGGGCGCAGGTGTTCGGTGTGACCGGTCCACTCGGATGTCCCGCTCCAGCTGCAGAACCGCCCCGAGCATCTTAGAGACCTCGGTGGGGCTGCTGGAGCCAGGTCGCTCATCAACGCCGACAATGCGGATGTTCCCGCGCCTCATTCTTCCCTCCATGTCTTCAGACTTATCCCGTAGCGTCAGAATTTCACGTTGGAGCTCAGCTACAGTAGACTGAAGCGCGGTCACCTCATCGGACCACGCAGACAGCCCGCCTTTCACATCCTCCATGTCCGTTTCTAGCGAGGCTAGTTCCGCTCGCATCGCTGCCGAATTTTTAGCAATTTCGGCTCGCGCAGCCTGTAGTTCAGCCCGAATCGCGTTAAAGTCTTCAGACAACGCACTCTTAAGTTCTTCCCTGATAATTTGGGATATGTCGGCCTTCAATGACGCTAAAATCTCGGCCCTCGTATCCTCCTCCCGGGTCGGACTCTCGGGCCGTGGCTCGTTGTCTGAAGTGCGCTGCCTCGCGGTTCTTGCTAGCTTGGGTGTAGGGTTTGTCAAACTTGTATTTACGGAGTTCTCTCTGCCATTGCGCTTCAAAATGATATTATATTAGTTCCTTCAGAGTTCAGAATTGTTTAGAATCAAGTTTGCATAAACTTGGTGGGATAGTGCCGTTTTTTCAAAAGAATATATTCGAGAGTCTGCAGGAGCTCCAAACCGCACGTCCTCACTCCATCTTGCCTCCGACCCCTTTACAAGACCTTTTACAAGATCTGACTTTAGTGATGTAGTAGGTGTAAAATATTGAATAAAATGTTGTGCTGCCTGAATGGCTTTATTTTCACTCTCACATTTAACTTTATCATCCGCAAATCCTTAATTTGTTCAGTTCTAAGGTGATTTCCTCTATAACCTGCTGTAAATTCTTCCCTGCACAGAAAATATTTGTATCATCAGCAAACAGAACAAATTGAGTGTACTTTTGTGACTATACATATGTCATTTATCTATAGAAGGGTTAGGGTTAGGTCCCAATACTGACCCCTAGGGAACACCACAAATAATGTCCAAGCATTCAAGACAAAAGACAGGATACATAAGTATAATTATCCATCAGCAGCAGAACTAAGAGATCCACGTATATATGACAGATACCTGGTTAGTTGGTGGACTACTACTTGTTGGTTGTGTTGTCACTGACTATAAACATTAATCAAGACCTACAGATAATGACTGGCTGCTTCTTAATATGCGATATGTTTTGACTATGTCTCAGGTTTATTATGACTCTTTTATGATTGCTCTTTACATCTATCTTTACTTTGACATAAAAGGAGGACAACAATATTAGAACTCCACTTATGCATGTTTTTCATAGTGCTTTTTTTTTTTATTAATGCCTTTTTCTGCCTCTGGCAGTTACAGATCCATATCCCCATTGTCCATGTATGCATTATATTGTTGCTATGCATTGCGTTAGAACACCATCTCCATGTTTAGAGGGTTTGACAAAAATTGTTTGTATCTCTCAGTGAGATTTAAAAAAGAAACTGTAGATAAAGTTCCTGATTCCATCATCCATCATCATAACACAAATGATCATATACATATCATCTTATGATTTCATAAACCCAGTCACCCAAATGTAGTTTCACTAATGTAAAAAAAAAAAAAAAAAAAAAAATTGGATAAGAAAATATTAAATCAGGAGTAGTTATCAAACCAGGATATGATTTATAAGATAAGATAAGATAAGATAAGATAAGATAAGATAAGATAAGATAAGATAAGATAGGACTTTTTTGATCCCACAAGGGGAAATTTGTATGTTACCACAGCTCAAGTACAAAAACAGAAGGGTAAGCAAAAACTAAAATAAAATAATATAAGATAAAATACAATACTATATATACAACGTTAGCTGGTATTCTGTGTACAAGCATAAATAGTATGCATTATGAATGAAGGGCTGTGGAAATATGCAAATAAATAATATCTAAATATAAATAGGACGTGCAACATACACACACATACAGTGATGACAGTGGAGGTAAATTGACTAAGTGACTGATAGAGTAACTGCTAGGATGAATGACCTGTGGAAGCCTCCGTCCTGCAGCGGGTGTTTCAGGAGCTGCTCAGTGCATCCACAGTCTCATGCAGTGGGTGATGTGGTTTGTCCATGATAGATCTGAGTTTTGCTAAAATCCTCCACTCACCCACAACAAGCACAGACTCCAGAGGACATGCGAGCGCAGAGCTAGACCTCCACACCGGTTTGTTAATCCTGACCATGACCCTGACCCTGTCCCTATCAGTGTATCTGCTCCCCCAGCAGACCACTGCATCGAAAACAGCAGATGCTACAATGGAGTCACAAAAAGTCTTTAGCAGAGTCCTGCAGACATGAAGGACCTTAATCTCCTCAGAAGGTGGAGTTGATTCTGGACCTTCTTGTACAGGACATCTGCATTTGTGGTCCAGTCCAGTTTATTGTTGAGGTGAACACCCAGGTACTTGTAGAAGTCCACTGTCTCTTTTCCCTGGATGTTCACCGGTGTGGTGGGGGCTGACATCCTCCAACCATCCTCTACAACCATCTCCTTTGTCTTGCTGGCTTTGATTCGCAGTGCATTAGTCTCACACCAGCTGACACAATCAGATGATGAACTGATGACAGGGAGTGGTGACCTAGTGGTTACAGTGGTGGGCTTGGGCGTGGAGGACCCAGGTTCCAGGGCTGGCCACAATGGTAAATCACTGGGGGCCCCTGAGCAAGGCCCTTAACTCCCAATTGCTCCCCGGGCGCTGATGTTAGCAGCCCACTGCTCACTAGTGAAACTACTTGATGGGTTAAAAGCAGAGGTCCAATTTCGGTGTGTATTGTACATACATCTTGTGCACGATGTACATAATGACAAGAATGGTAATAAAAAAAAAAACTGATGATCCACTTGTATTGCTTTTTGTTCCCATGTGATATGCATCCAATAATGGCCGCATCATCAGAGAACTTTTGCAACAGGCAATGGTCTGAGTTGTACCTGAAGTTTGAAGTGTACAGACTAAACAGGTAGGGTGAGAGAACTGTGCCCTGCGACGCCCTTTTGCTGCAGACTACCACATCAGACACACAGTCATGGAGCATGATATACTGTGGTCTGTTGATCAGGTAGTCGATGGTCCATGCAGTCAGCTGCTCGTCCACTCCAGCTCCCTCCAGCTTCCGTCTCAGTAATGCAGGCTAGATGGTGTTGACAGCACTGGAGAAGTAAAAAAACATGACCCTCACAGTGTTTCCAGCCAGGAGAAGGGAGCGGCAGCATACAGAGCGGGGTTGATGGCAGCTGGGGAACAGATACAGGTCGTAAGCCCACCCCCAGTCAGCAGACACTGTGGCTCCTCCATTGTCCTCGAAGTGTAGTTCCATAGTTCAAAAGTTACGATGGAGTCCGGTGTGTGATCCGTGTCTCTGTGGACAACAGGAGGCTGCATTGCTGATACTCCTGCTGCAGTCTGGTTAGCGCCATAAGCTCTTCCATCTTGTTGGGAAAAGATCTTACGTTACCCATTATGATAGATGGAATGCTCTGTTTGTACCGTCTCCTCCTCTCCCAGTACTTTCCCCCAGCCCTGCATCCTTTCCTCTGATACCGTAGCTCCTTTGGAATCTCGGGTTGACCCCCTGTTGTTCAGTGCTAACAGCTAATCCTGGCTTAACACAATAAGGCAGCTCACAGGTTCTCTAGATGTGGTGGTGAAAAGTCCCAAAAAGAGTATCAGACATGCTACTACTCTCACAAAACGTTGTGGGTCTATAACAGGTTTCAGTCTAAAATAAATGCAATCAACGAAGTTAGTTAAATAAATCTTAAAACTACAAAATAAACTAAAAAAATAAGGAAACAATTGTGAGCTGGGGTAACAGGCTGCCTACTGTGGCGCTATCTCTGAATTTAGGTGTAATATAACATCTCTGCTGGATTATTTATCTTCAAAAACATTTGGTCTATGTTTGTAGTAATGAGAGATGTTCTGATGTGAGTGGTGGTCTGAATGAAGCATCCCTCTGGGCCAAAGTAGTTATTTTGAGCTACTAGAAATAAAACTGGCCTGGGCTTTTATAATGGGAAACACAGCTATTGTCTGTTTCTCAGTCTTCAGAAGCAGTCTACTAGAAGTTTTAAAGGAGCTATCTCTGTTTCCAGGAAGTGGTACAGAAGCAGTGAGCGACTCATTGCCAGGGCTCATAGGTGCCACTGGTCCTTTGACTCCTTTGGTGATGAAACCACTCCCGCCATTTCCTGATGAGACAACATCGCCAGGCCTTTTCCCAAACTTCAACATGGTACAAGAGTGTTTGAGTGTGTGTTTGCATTTGCATTAGAATGTGTCAGCAGTGCAGCTTCTCACCTCATATAAAGATCTGTCTGTCCTCCTTAACTGGGGCAGCTCAGATAGTGACCTCTGTGTATCTCATGCAGATGGACCCGGTGCAGAAGGCTGTCATCAACCACACTTTTGGTGTTACTATGGTATCCAAAAAGAAACGAGTGATCTCCTGCAATGTCTGCCAGCTGAGGTTCAACTCTGACGTGAGTATGCATGTTATTAATAAATATACAATAAAAAATAAAGAGTCAAATTTACAGTGCCTAACACATGTCCTTGCTAAGCTTCAGCACAAACTCTATAACTGGTGTAAAAAAAATATAAAAACAAAACTAAAATGAACACAGCTCCGGCTCCCAGTCTCCTTTCCTACTTCACCTTACATTTACTATTAGCCAAGCTCATCAGTCTCTACAGGAATGCACAAACCCAACAGCCAGAAATGCCCAGAACCTTCACAATGTCAGGGAATGTAGGACCCAAATGCAGGAGACTGAGGCTGCAGAAGTTCCAAACTACTAGTATTTTATTAAACAAAAGTTACTGCATAGGCAGGTATCCAAAGCAAAAACAAAAAATGTCCTTTACTTGAAAAATAAAGAAAAACAAAAAACATCAACTGGGCAGAGAACCAAACAGACAAGCAAAAACAAACGGTGTAACAGAGTCCAGTAGGGACACAGGAAGAAGAAACAGAACGGACCAGCAGGGTGGAAGGGAGAGACCTGAAGAGATAAACTCACAGGACTTGACAAGACACAGGAGCAAACAATCAGGGCAGATGGGAACAGGGAAAGTCAAACTAATAACTAAACACAAGGGCACAGACTTTCAAAATCAAACTTGAACAAAACAAACCCCCAAACCATTTCAAGATCACCCAAACTGCAGAAGAAAAAAAGGTCAAAAGAAGTCTTCAGAAAGGATCCATTCAGTTAGATTATTAACTCGCCTACCCTCCCCTCAACTCAGCTTTAGGAACCTGAGAGGCAATAACACGTCTTTCATTTACATTGCCAAATGCACATTAAACACCCGTTCATCATCCAGGGATAATAATAAGAACCTAATCTAAAAAAACTTAACAAGGAGCCAGTGTAATGAAGCTAGAACTGGTGACATGTGGTCTCCATTCCCAGTTCTAGTTAGAACTCCTGCGGCAGCATTGTGGACCAGTTGAAGGCTTTTACACAACTGTTTGTACAGCAAAAAACCAATGCATTACATTATTTTAGATGTCAAAGTATGGATGGTAAAAAAAATTATACAGTTCAATTAGGACAAACCTGTGATTTGAATAATTGATCTTGGTCTTGCATGGCTGGTTACAACACCAAAGAACCATGTTGACATTGTTCATATATACCTTTGCAGGATATATTTAATTATAAATTATATAGCCTCAGAAACTAGTTGAAGCATGGCAGGAGATGACATCAGCACCAGGCAACTGGCATGAAAAAACAAAACAAATCCTAATTGTCTGTATGTTCAGTCTCAGGCAGAGGCTCATTACAGAGGCAGTCGTCACACCAAGAAGCTCAAGTCACAAGAGAACAAAGCCAAAAACAAGCTGTCAGTCACAGAAGAGACCAATAGGAGCCACTGCAGCCCTACTGGACCTGCCCCTTTGGCTTCAGTGAGCAGGAACAACAATCAGCAGACAGGTTAATTCATTATGACTGTTTTTTTTTTTTGTTTTTTTTTTTTTATTCATTGCAGTCAAAACTATTGTATGAAGCATAACAACATTAACACTAGTGTATATTGTATGTATACATTCAGAGACAGTGATAGCCTAGTGATTACAGTGGTGGGCTTGGGCTTGGAGGGGCAGGTTCAAGTCCCTAGCCTGACAACAGTGGTGAATCTCTGAATCACATAACTCCCAATTGCTCCCTGGGCACTGGGATAGCAGCCCACTGCTCCTAGTGAAACTAGTGATGCGTAAAAAGAAGTCCAATTTCTGGGTGTATCGTGAGATACATACTGACAACAATAATGAAAGCTTGAAAAGCTTGGAGGAAAAAATAAAAAAATCTATAAAAATAAATGAATCTGTTTGATTTATGTACACAACATAATCCTGTTTAACATGTCTGAAAAGGGGCAGGAAGCAGTAAAACTTATTTAATCCTACCCCTTTATACCCCAAAATGTAATAATTACACTTTATAATCATCCAGTAACAATGGTCTAAACACAGTTGTATGTGGTTTTTCAATCTGAATTTGTATTCTTTCTCCTTTTCTCTCTCCAGATGTGTTATACAACCCCACTGATTCCTCCTCCACTCTCAAACTCCTCCACCCCCCCCTCACCTCTGCTCGCTCCTCCTCTCCCACTTTCAGCAGAGCAGGTAGCGAGCCTCCTCCCCCCAGCCCACCCTCTGCTCTGCCTGCTCCAGGCCTTCCTTCTTCTGCTTCTTCTTCCTCATCTTCTCCAGCAACTCCTGTCACCTGCTCCTCTTCCTCTGCTTTTCCTCTTCAGACTTTCTCCTCTCAGGGCGCTCCAGAGTCAGAGGAGGAGAAGGCGAAGAAATTGCTGTACTGCTCTCTTTGTAAAGTTGCTGTCAACTCTTTATCCCAGCTGGAAGCTCACAATGCTGGTGAGTACAAGGGATGGAAAACCCTTTGAGTCATCAGACATCTTTTTATGTTTTCCTAAGAGTTGGACAATACAACAAAAGGAATAATCATTAAAGTTGATATTGTAAGCAAAAAAACTCAGGATTCAGTTCAATGTTAAGTTAGGTTTGTTTGTTTGTTTTTCTTGATTCATTCCAGACATGTCAAAACCATTGTATAAAGCCAAACAATGTTAACACTAGTATGAATCTATAATATATAATATAATCTATCTATAAAATCTGTGAACAAATCTATGAAATAAATCTATACCCAATTACACACACCTATTTATATATACATACGTATACACATGCACACACACGAACATACACATAACACATAGGTCCTGTTTAACATGTCTGAAAAGGGGCAGGAAAAAGTCAAACTTATTTAATTTTACCACTTCTCCAATATTTCATAATTACACTTTACATTCATCCAGTTTAAGATCTTATGAAATTATGAAAGAAAAAAAAAACAACCAAACTCTAAATTTTAGAGTTGTAAATTCACATCTACATACACATTCTCACTATACACTACCACCCTGCCCGGTGGCCTTCACACGGGCCGGCCCTGGTGCCTGGCCTACGGCTCGGGGTGTGTGTCGTCCACTGGCTCCCTGAAGCCATCCCGGGCTCGCTATGCAAAGCATCCTCTGGCCCTGGCATGACGCCCTCCTCCACAGCGGGGGCGCCGATGGCTTGGTGGACTATCTGTTGCACTGTTTGCTTGGACGGAGGCACGATGTGTTGGGGGGCCTGGAGGCCCCGGGGCATCTCGCTACCTTGTCTCCTCTGACTTTTTGAGTGCATAGCTGGTAATGGTTTGCTGGGATGGGGTGTGGGGCTTGGCGGCCACAGGGTCCTCCTGCCCCTGCTCTCGGCCGCTGCCTGGCTTGGGAAAGCCTGGGGCAACAAGGATGTTAGTGGCAGTGACCAATGACGATAGGAACCAACAATGGAATTGTAAGAATATATAAATATATATATATATATATATATATATATATATATATATATATATATATATATATATATATATATATATATATATATATAATTTATTTATATATTTTGTTGCTCTCCTTTCCCCCTTTTTCTCTCTCCCCAAATGTTATACCAATATGTACTAGTTAACTGCATATATATATACGACTTTATATTGATATATTCGGATATTCATGAGCACTTAAAATACTTCTATGTATATTATATATATGACTTTTTAATACTGCTCCCCAACACCTCAAAACACTCACATGCTCACTGTTAAAACAATAGTAAATAGAAAGCTCCTCCCCCTTTTCTCTGTCCTCTCTTTGCTTGTAACACTTGATTGTCCTGTGTCCACCTTTACTTTTAAAACAACACGTTATAGACTAATTTAAACACACATTACAACACAGACACCAGATTGCAACCAACACTGTCTCGTCTTTCTTTCTTGTTCTTTCATGTTCCACCTTTTTCTAGTCTTTCACATTCAACACCAGGTGTTTACCCCCCCTCCCCCTTCTTTTTCCTTTTTTCTCCAGGGATCAATAAAAAATGGTTAGACTGTCATGAGGGCTGGTGAAGGGAACACACTTGCACACACTTACGCACACATTAAAAAAAAAACATAAAAAATCCTCTGTTGCAAGATTAAAATGCACACACATTTTCTTTATTTTTCCTTCCAATAAATATTTCCATGTGCTTATTCTTTCACTACAAACTCTGCAGGTTGATAACCCAGTAACAAGCTAGAAGTAAAAATTGTCTCATCATAATGTCAAATTTCAAAGCAGTTTCTGTTTTTCTGCTCAAGGTTCAAAACACAAGACAATGTTGGAGGCTCGAAGTGGCGCCGGGCCAATCAAAGCCTACCCACGACCGGCAGCCAAGCTGAAGAATGGCAGAAGCTCAGGATTGAAGGGCTCTGGCTTGCAAAACAAAACCTTCCACTGCCAGATCTGCGATGTCCATGTCAACTCTGAGATCCAACTAAAACAGGTAGTTCACACATCTTGCTTGCTACGTCTGATTGCTCTTTTAGTATTTAATGTTATCAGAAAGTACTTTTGCCCTAATTACCCCTTTGTGTTTTGAATTTTATATTAGACAAAGTAAATTGGCGAGGTGTCCTGGGTCGTACAGGTGTAATATTTCAATTCAGTTCAATTTATTTTTTTATATAGTTTCTATGACAATACAGATTGTGTAGGGACTTTTTTTTTTTTTTTTTTGCCCTTGTTTGCACATATATTAATGGTTGATACCAAATTGGTAGGACTCAAAAGTTATATACATGCATTTTAATCTGTAATCAAGGTTTTTTTTTTGTTTTTTTGTTTTTTTTGTGTGTGTGCGTATGTGTGTACAAGTGTGTGAAAATGTGTACCCTTCACCGGCCCTCATGACAGTCTAACTATTTTTTATTGATCCCTGGGTAAGACGAAGAAAAAGAAAAAATAAATAAATAAGTAAATAAATAAATAAATTCTGCCAAAGAGGGCTGAAATCACCAGGTGTGGTATGTGAAGAGACTAGAAATAGAAAGAGAAAGAAAGAGAGAGACGAGACAGTGGTGGTGCAGTCTGGTGTCTGTGTTGTAATGTGTTAAAAAAAAAAGGTTTATAATGTGTTTAAAGAATAAAGGTGGACACAGGACAATCAGGTGAGGACAGAGAAAAGGGGGAGGAGCATTCTATTTACTATTGCATACCTGAGTGTTTGGGGGTGTAGGGACAGTATTTAAAAAGTTATATATATATTATAATATACATCAAAGTATTTAAGTACTCATGCCTGTCCACATATATCGAGATAAGGAGACATATATGCAGTTAAGTAATACATATTCATATACATTGTAAGAAGAGAAAGCAACAAAGTAGATAAATAAATAATATATACATCAATGCGCGCACACACACACACACACACACACGCAGTCACACACACATATATAACAAAGATCAATGTGCGACCCCTTATATTGTATAAGTTATAGATTTACATTAGCGGTGGACATAAATATTTTTTTACAAATTTGGGGCCAGAAGTCAGCATTGTAGGTAATCTCTAAATCTTGTTCCCATTTAATTGATGGGTTAGATATTGTTGGGTTGTTTGTTGCAATCAACTTATAGATATTTGATTACATTTTCCGTTGACTAGTAATTTCAGTTAATTCTAATATCAGTGGTGGAAGGTTAAGGTTGGGTGTTTTACTATTTATTTTTGTCGGAACAGTAGATTTAATCCAAAGATATTCTAGAAATTGATTTCCTCCAATGTTATACTTCTGTACGAGGTGAGAGAAAGGAACCAGAGTATTGTTTTCGTGATATCTTTAAGATGCGTGATGCCCTTAGTGATCCATGATGACAGATTTAATGGTTTTCTGTTTATCAGAAAATCCGGATTATTCCAAATAGCAAATCAGAGATATTGATTTCTTTACAAAATATTTGTTCTAGCTCTATCCAGAAGCAATCCCATTGATTTGGTCTGATCCATTTATAAATATACTGGGGTTTATTTGCAAGATAGTAATGCTGGAAGTTTGGGGCCTCCAAACCACAGTTTAATTTGTTTTTTTGTAGCGTCGATAGCTTAATTCTAGCCTTTTTGCTTTTCCAATAATAATGTGTGATTATTGAATCTAGAGATTTGAACCAGGGGGTTGGAGGCTTGAAGGGAATCATTGACAAGAGATAGTTTACCATAGGAAGTATGGTCATTTTTACTGTGGCAATTCTACCAATAAGATTTATTGGTAAATTCATCCAACGTTTTAGGTTTTCTTCTATTGTTTTCAAGAGTGGATTATAGTTAAGGCCAATTAACTCTGACAGCTTAGGGGAGATGTTGATTCCCAGGTATTTGATGTTGCCGGTGGTGATTGAGAAAGGTGCAGTGTCAGTTGCCACATCCCAGCTGTTAGAGTTCAGTGGTAGTATGGTGGACTTACACCAGTTAATAGTCTAATCTGAGATATCAGAGAAAGAATTAAGGTTGATAGTTTGGGGAAGTGATGTTGATGGAGTTTGTAGATATAAGAGAATATCAGCATATAAGCTGATTTTATGGGTTGTATCCCCTGTTCCGATTCCTAAAATTGTGCTGTCTTGTCGTATGGCTGCTGCAAGAGGTTCTATAAAGATAGCAAATAGGGATGGAGAGAGTGGACATCCTTGCCTTGTACCCCTGTGTAGAGTGAAGCGCTGTGATATTAATCCATTTGTGGTGACTGTTGCCATCGGTGATGTGTAGAGAATCTTAATCCAATGAATAAATGATTCACCAAAGCCAAATTTTTTATGTGTTTGGAATAGAAATTCCCAATTAACTTTATCAAATGCTTTTTCTGCATCCAATGAAAATATGTGAAAAGTAATGAATCAGATTAAATAGTCTGCGTAGGTTATTTGCAGAGTGCCTTCCTTTAATGAAACCTGTTTGATTCTGGGTGGATGATAAGTGGAGTTACTGTTTCAATTTGTAGAGCTTTACTGATGATTTATGTGTCTGAACTAATGAGGGATAACGGGCAATAGCTTGCTGGAAGAGTGGGATCTTTTCCAGGTTTTAATATTAAAGTAATCATTGCTGTATTCATCTCTATAGAGAGCTTAGATTTGTCCTTAATTTCTGCTATTAATCTTGTAAATATGGGTGCTAGAATATTCCAAAAGTGTTTATAAAATTATGCCGGGAAGCCGTCTGGACCCGGTGATTTGTTATTAGGCATGAGTTGGAGAGCTTTATGGAGCTGTGTTGGGGTTAGTGGTTTATCCAGTTCTCCAGCCTGAACTTCTGTGAGGTTTGGTAGGTTAATATTGTTGAGAAATTTGTCAATCTCTGCTATGTTTTATTTATTTGTAGATGAATACAGCTTTCTATAGAAATTCATGAATTCATCGTTGATTTCTTTGGGGTCTTGAACAATGTCTCCTGTTGAATTAATAACTGTGGAGATTGTTGATTTTCCTTTATTTTTCAGAGTTATTGCTGAATTCGAATTGTTCATGTATAAGTCTTTGGATGAGGAATCTACTTTTTTTATTTAGGTATTCGTTCAGCTGCAGTTTATATTTTTGCAGATCAGACTGATTTTGAGGATTTGGGTTATTAGCATTATTAATTTCTAATTCTTTAATCTTCTTTTCCACGTTTCTTTGTTCTTGCTCTTCCTTCTTTTTCTTATGGGAGGAATATGAAATGATCTGTCCTCTCAGCACAGCTTTGCCCGTTTCCCAAAGGAGTGATGGGGATATTTCTGGTGAATCATTTATTTCAAGGAAGGAGGTCCAGTTTCTCTTGATGTAGTCGTCAAAGTCGGGGTCTTCAAGCAGCGATGTGTTAAATCGCCACCTGTTGCTGGTTTTAACAGATGTACTTTTATTCCAGGTTCGAGTGATCGGTGCATGATCACTAATAATGATAGGATGTATCACAATGTTACTCACTTTGGAGATAAAAGAATTACTAATGAGATAATAGTCGATTCGTGAGTAAGATTGATGAACTTTTGAAAAATAAGCCTGCAATTTATTTATATAGTCAAATATTTTTGTTCTTTTTATGTATGACTTGATTCCTCGGATGTTCCAGCTTACAAAATTGACTTTTCACCGTGTCAGCTGAGATTTTTAGTTGTTTGATCATGAACTCCTTAATCAGCTGTTCGGAATTGTCGTCTTTTATTTGCTCCGGGATTCCTGAAAACACCAGATTGTCTCTCAAACTGCGTGATTGTAGATCAAGCATTGCTTCTTTTATTTCTTTGTTCTCTTTCGTAACGACCATCAGCTGAGCAGACATCATTGTCACGGAGTCTCGGAGGGAAATGTTTTCTTTCGTCAGCGCAGCGATCTGATTTTGGCTGAATTCCAGACTTTCGTGCAGCTGCTGGAATTCTTTATGGAGTAGTTCCACAAGCGCCATTTTAGTGTCCAATCCGGACGGTTTTTCATTGATAGAGATCAGAACGTCACTAACCTCAGAGCTGGATGAGTGTCTCGGGGAACTTTGTGTAGAATGAGATTGTCTGGTTCTCTTACTCGGGGTTGGCTTGACTTTCTCCATACTGGTCTCTGTATGGGCGTCTTCGCCGACACAAAACTTATTGTAGAATGTATCGATAAAAATTTCGAGTTCTTCCAGGGTGAAAGAATTCAGGGTTTGCACGGATATTTTAAGGAGATTGTATTCCCAATGACAAAACTTGTTTATAAACTTGTTTAAATGTTTAGTCTAGCAGCAAACGGCTACCATATTGATTGTCGCACCTGTCACACCGGTCTCGCTGAGTCTCTCGATCACAGGCTCATGCCTAGGGTCTCATGTGTAGGGTCTTTGTAGAGACCAAGAACATGACCCCTGATCAATTATTACATAAAAAATGGAAAGTAAATAACTGCCTTTTAAGAGGGAAGAAACCTGGATCAGGACCTGAATCATAAGGGGGGACCCTCCTGCTGAAGACCAGCCGGGTAGAACAGGAAAAGGGAGATAGGAAAGAGAGGATGAAGAACAGAGAGGAGACAAACAGACACACCGTCAAAGGTATCAAAGACAAGATATATTAGTATAATTATATGTTAACTGGGGATCTAAGACTTCTGTGTATATATGACTGATACATGTTAGTTGGTGGACTACAGAGACCACTATCTAAACAGGTGTGGACAGCAGACACTGAGGTGGTCAGAGGTGGGACTGCAGGTCAGTGGATCATGTTGGTGCCCCCCTGCAGCAGGTCTACAGCAGCAGATCCAGGATGAAGCTGTGTTGAAGACCAGCTGCTCTAGTCTGGTCCTGCAGCTGCAGCTGTGACTACTGGTCCTGACACACTAAAGTTTACACCAACTAGATGTTTTACTGAACACAAACGTTTGAAGTTTGGTTTTAAAGGTGGAGGTGGTGTCAGCCTGCTTCACCCAAACTGAAAGTTGGTTCCATAGTGACGGTTCCTGATAGCAGAACATTGTCCTCCAAATCTACATTTGGATCTTCTAGGAACTATGAGTAAACCTGCACTCTGAGAACGGAGAACTCTGTTAGGAACATAAGGAACTCATCAGGTCTTGGAGAAAACCAGGAGTTTGGATTGATTCCTGTCAGCAGTCGCGCTGCTGCATTTTGGATCAGCTGGAGGATGTTCAGAGAATTACTTGGACATCCGGCCAACAACACGTTACAGTAATCTAGTCTAGAAGGTACGAACGCGTGAATTAGTTTTCCAGCATCACTCTGGAAGAGGATGATCGTAATCTTTGTGATATTATGGTGGTGGAAAAATGCAGTCTTTCAAACCTGATTAATATGCTGTTTAAATGACGAATCCTGATCAAAATAACACCAAGGTTTCTCACAGTTGTACTGGAGGCCATCGTAACACCTTCCTAAGGGTTTGGGACCACAAACAACAACCTCCGTTTTATCAGAATTTAGAAGCAAAAAAATTGTGGACATCCAGTCCTTGATGTCCTTAACACACATGAAGTTTGTCTGAAGGTTCTGTTTCAACTTCATAGACAAATACAGCTGTGTATCATCAGCATAACAATGAAAATGAATGTCATGGTTCCGAATAATACTTCCCAAGGGCTGCATGTATAAGCTGAACAGGATTGGCCCTAGCACTGAACCCTGCGGGACACCATAGCAGACCCTCGTCTGTACTGAAGAAGCCCCTTTAATCCCAACAACATACTCTAGCCTCTGCCGTAAGATGCTGTGATCTATAGTATCAAAAGCAGCGCTGAGGTACAGCAGAACCAGTATGGACACTAATCCATTATCTGAGGCCATAAGAAGGTCATTCGTTACTCAAACAGTGTTGTTTCTGTGCTACGATGCATTCTGAACCCTGACTTAAGGCTCTGAAGGAAGTATGGTCAGTATGGACGACACTATATCAGAATTGTTTTTAAAGATTCACAAGACCAATGAAGTTTGCAAACTAACTAGCATGGAAGTACTGCCAGATGGACCAGTACAGTAGGTTCTACATTGTTTGCCTTTTCATCTTTTGTATTTCTTGGTGCAGCACCCCCACAGTTGGGAAGGGGGGATACATTATTGAAAGGGTTTGCTTCATTTCAGACAGGACACTGTGAAACCAAACTCGGAGCAGCTCAATGTTGCCATTCCAGTCGAGTACAGTCCTCAATCATTTATCAGACTAATGTGGGGCTTAAAAAGACCTTTTAAAATGTCAAGTGGATCCTCATTACTAGACCCTTAAAAACAGTTCTTCCTGGTTAGCCAGCTGGAAAGCTTTGCTGAACAACACATAAAGCTGATGAGCGTGTTGACAGTCTTTCAGCTAAAATACAATGGATAGTCATAGCAGAAAGGTACAACTTTGAAGAAAAGTGAGATCCACAGAAGGAACTAGATTAATTAAACAAGTTGAAGTAGTTTGTTTCCACTCAAACTAAAGCTCTGTTTTCAGTCTGACGGCATTGTCGTTCTTACTGTTGCAGCACATTTCCAGCAGGAGGCACAAAGACAGAGTGGCAGGAAAACCAGCTAAACCCAAATACAGTCCATACAACAAACAGCACCGCAGCTCGCTCACAGTAAGTGTCTCTCTCTTTTTGTCATAGATCAATAAATCAGTACAATAGAAAGATAATGATTCAAAACAATGATTTGATACTTTAACAATGTTCATACTACTTCTCTCATGTCCATATGTCCTTATCTATCACTTATTTGCTGGTCTCCTCCCCACTTTTCTTGTCATCATGTTTTCTTCCTTGTTCCCACTTTAATCATTTGTTTCATAATTTCCTTGTTTCTTCAGAAGGACCTGCCAAAGTCTTCCCTCTCTCCCTCATTTCTTTCCACTTCTTTTGCCCCTCATTCCTCCACCCTTCCCTCCTCCATCTCTCTCCCTCCCCCCTCTATGTCTTCACCCCCCATTCTCTCACGTTCCTCCTCACCTCTCACCCCCGCCATCTCTCTCCATCCTCACCCTGCAGTTTCCTCATCCCTGTTCACCACCTCCTTCTTACGTCCAGCTCCTGGACCTATCAGAGCAAGCCAAGGATCGATTGTCTTCACACCGTACTGATGAGGGTGTAGACGGTGGAGGACCTCTCATTTGCTGTTTGTTGGAGCTTCAGGGACAGCTGTTACTGCTTCGGGTCCACACAGAGACATAAGATAATAAATCTTTGTCCTCCTGTTGGGGATGTGCATTTTCTGATTCACAGCTCAACAACTTCAAAGACACTGACGAAAATAGTAACATCATTACTAAGCACAATCTAGAAAGCATACAAGTGGTCCAGAAAGCCTCTTTGATGTTGGAAAAAGTGCAGCTCATCTGTCTTAAGTCTTAACAGAATACTGTTGGTCCATTACATGAAAGTTTGTTGAGGGATGCTGGTAATATAATCATTCAGCTAAATTTTGGTGGCAGCCTTAATCAGCAAAGACTTAAGGTTAATCCTGTACTCACAGATCAACCAGGGGAAGACACACTGATGTCAGGTACTTGCTGTTTTTGGGCTGAAGATGTATATGGACTGAATAATGGTGAGCAAGAAAGTCTGGTTCCAGAGTGCAGCTCAGGCTGCTTCTTCGCAGTAATGATGGAGGAGCAGTCATAACTACTGCTGAAGGAGCAAGCCAGCACAGACCAGATGTCAATTTAGATGTCTATGTAGACACACTATATGTTATGGAAGCGAACTACAGCAGCAACATCCCTCGCTTCCTAACATACATAATCTTTTAGGAAGAAAAAGAAATTCAAGCAGGCTGTCCTTTATATTTTTGTTTTTGTTCCCCTCCATTTTCAACTTCTACTTTAATAAATATCCAAATGCAGTAAGTAACAGGGAGTGGTGGCCTAGTGGTTACAGTGGTGGGCTTGGCTGTGGAGGACCCAGGTTCAAGCCCAGGGCTGCCCACAATGGTAAATCACTGGGGGCCCCTGAGCAAGGCCCTTAACTCCCTCACTGCTCACTAGTGAAACTAGTTGATGGGTTAAAAGCAGAGACTAATTTCGGTGTGCATCGTACATACAGCGTGTGCACGATGTCCACACTGACAAGAAAGGGAAGAAAAAAAAAATAAATAAATAACTCTGCAGTAAGACCAGACTGATTGCAATGAATGACAAACACTTAGAACAAATTTGATCTCAAATAATTATGTTTTCGTCACCAGAGATCTAAAATTTAAATCTGCCTCATCAAGGTTCTTAATAAGAGCCTTTAAAACAGGTGACCACCGACACTTTTACGTTTACGTTTGTTTCTCAAACACAAAGAAACTGTACATTTGTAGGACACAGTTTGTAGTTTCACATGCAAAAAATGTGGTCTAGACAGCATTGAAAAATGCTTTGTTCAGTCTGTCTGTGTTTAAGTACATCGTTGATATTTCTTATAACAAATATAGTCTAAAATCTATCAATATAAGGCAAAAATTACATATCTTTTACATATATATATATATATATATATATATATATATATATATATATGATGGTGTTTGATTTATAACCTGTTTGCTGTTACATGATACTGAAATATAGGAATTCATCACCTCTGTGTCTTCAATGGCAGCTACAGCGTTTCCAGGTTGAAATGGTAGAGAATAAATACGCCAAGCTTCTAGTTTTAACCAGGTCACTCCAGTCAAATGAAACCTAAAGCAATAAAGTCAAATTCATAAAAAGATAACCTCAATACTGTTATTGTTCCAACTCCCCCTGAAAGTGTGTCCTGTTGAATGTTTTGAAGTGATTCCTAATCCTAACCCTGGAATGTGGCATCTTGACATCCCTGCTGCATGTTACAGATGCATTTCTGTCTAGACTACCTCCTGGTTTTACAGGTAAAAAAGACTTTTAGTTTATTTCATTTCAATGAATCTTCTCGCTGTTCCAATATAATGGCTGACACCTTGTTTTCTTGCAGAAATATGAAACATAAATACATTTCCATTAGAATTGCTATGTGTGCTGTTTATAAGGTATGAAAACATAGTTTAAAAATATTTTGTATTCAACAAAAAAGTAGCTCTTTGAGCGACATTTATGTTAAAGTTCTTTTTCAGTTAAGTTGTCTAGTTCTTAACACATGTTGCCTGCAGTCCAGGCTGGGCTGTGGTGGCAGACTACAAAATGGTTAAATTAGTTTTTCCCAATCTCAGTTTCCTTTTTTTTTTTTTTTTATTTCATTAGTGCATAAATTTGTTTATAATGCCAAAACAATTAACTGGCAAATAACTAATATTGGCTGGCCAATATAATTCATATCATATTAAGGATCATATTAAGTGCTCTGTTTAATACCCAAGTGGTGAGTGTTTGCTAATGAACAGTGATAAATAATAATAATAATCAGTGTATGCTAATAAAGTAGCTGTTGAGTGCTCATGTGTTTGCTATATTGTTTCCATGTTTTTTACATTTTTACCAAGGTATGCAGCCATTAATTTGTCTTTTATTGAACCCTGATTTTGTTCAGGTCACTTTCCTTCACTTACCGTTTGTGTCCAACTGGAAGCTCTTTTTGGTTCCAGTAGATCTACCATAGTCTAATATTGTTCCAATGTCAGACCAATCATTAGTTTTCCTGCTCAAGTAATTGAAACCACAGTGATGATTGACACATCTGCTCACGTATGTGCCCTTTATGACATGAATTCAGCAATCTGCTCCAGATGTCCACTGCAACCCTCTGCTGTACAACTGTGGAGCCCAGAGTTGTACGACTCTTTAGACTGTGTATGTGGGCTATCTCATTTATGTAAGAAAATAAATAAAAATTGAGAAAGCACAAGACCAAAATGGGGAGCTGTTTTGAGGAAAACTTCACTATCAACAAACCACATCACCTCTGTGCTTTTTTTAAAAGGTAGAAAAGCTGTAAATCAATGTAACATCCACATGTGTAAAACTGTGGCAATGCTAACCAAAATTGTTGTTCAAAGAGAACCAACTCAAACCCACTGAGTCCAGATTGGTTCACGCTCATGGACTCATTTCCCAAGAATTTGGCTAAAGAACAATCAGAAAGTTTTAAAAAATAATGTTGAATCTTACTGGCCAGAAACTAATATTCTATGCAAAACCAGCTTGGACAATTGAGCAGTAATCATAAAATTAATATGTGGTCATGTCATTCTCGTTTGACAATGTGAATGTTCCCTTTAACCGGTAAAAAAAAACTTGTTGGTGGTAGGACTTTATTTAAACTTTTAAATGTATTGCTTTACATGTTCTAGTTTTCTCTGAATGGTGATACTAACATCAACAGACAGAGTGAAGTTGTACAAGACTTTTGCTAAGATAGGTCATAATGGGTCACAATGGTGACGTGTGTGCTGTTGTGATTATATTTAAACACAAATTCCTAAAAGCTTTTCATCTTACAGCTTCAATCTTAAATGCTGTCAAAAATCTGTCATGTTGACAAAAAAAACCTATGATAATGTTATGTGGTAATGAGTAGGGGCCAGTCCGGCACGTTGTATAATACCATTGGCACTGACAAATGTAGTTTCTTGTGCCCCCATAATGTCAGAAATTGTATTGCTACATAGAGTGGCTTTAAAAAAGCAGTTTACTACATTCAGGGTTTTTCCCTGAATGTGAAAGTGCAGGTTTTAAAAGCTTAAAAAGTGAAGGAAGCTTAGAGCTGTATGCAAGCTTAGATTACATCATAAAGTAATGAATTTTACTTACCTCCACAGACACATATCCTGACATGGTGTTGATTACTGATGTGAAAATATATCACCACACGTACAGTGTAGTGTTGATTAAACTGAAAAACATCCAAAGTTTACTCTTTGTAAAACGAATCAGGGCTATGTTTGTCTAGTGAATGCTTGCACACACACTCACCTGACAGTGGTGAAATGAAAACTAGACCTTTCAATCCAACTAAAACAATTGTGTCCCCAACCCCTTACCATCAATACATGTCATATGTTTTAACTCCAAAATGTTCCTTCAAGCAGAAGACCAAGTTATGCTAATCTTGCTGTCTATAGAAGATGCATATCTATTATCAAGGCTGAATACTAGCTAGATGTCATATACATAACTAAATTGCATGCTTGCCCAGTTTCTACCTCATCCAGTGCAGTAAGCCAAAAATGCCACCATGGTGTTAAGATAAGCAACCATTTTTGTTTGCTTTAAATACCTGCTTCGCTGCATGATGGTGATAGAACCTCTCCTAAATAAAAATAAAAACCTCACACAACGCCACCATTCAGTACCATGTTGTCTTTCAATATGTTTGAAGCACTTATTTTCAAACTTGATATAACTTGAATAATTTTTTTCCTTGCTTTGGGATCATCAAGATCAAACAGTAAACAGATATTTGTCAGACTTTTTTTTAGCTTTTTATATTTCAGCTTTTAAAAGCAGCATTGTTTTCCTCAAATGTGTTAAGAAGAAACATGTACTGTTAGAGATCCTACACACCCTTTCATGTAAAGTATTTATTTCTTTGCGCTTTTTTATTATGATGATCATTATAAAGACAAATATGAAGATCAAGTATGTAAAGGCATCATGTCCAGTTGAGATGTCATGAATATCTTGTCTGTTTTATTTCTGTAATTTGATTTGTTTTCATTAAAATCGCTGTACATAACAATGACATTATTTGTTAGTAAATGGACAGTAGATGTCAACATAAAAACATTTTATTTAGTTTTTATGTGCTTTCATTCAATTCATTTTTATATATATAGCATCTATAACAACAGAAGTTGTCTCTAGACACTTTCCAGAGTGCCAGAACATGACCCCTGATCAATTATTAAAGAAACAATAGCAAGAAAATAATTCTCCTTTAAGAGGGAAGAAACCTTTTGTCTCGTGTCGTTTCGTTTTATTGATTCGTTCCAAACATCCATCCATCTTCTTCCGCTTATCCGGGGCTGGGTCGCGGGGGCAGAAGTCTAAGCAGGGATGCCCAGACCTCCCTCACCCCAGACACTTCCTCCAGCTCTTCCGGGGGAAGCCTGAGGCGTTCCCAAGCCAGCCGAGAGACAAAGTCTCTCCAGCGTTTCCTGGGTCTTCCTCGGGGCCTCCTCCCGGTGGGACATGCCTGCCATGCACGTTTCTAGGGAGGCGTCCAGGAGGCATCCTATACAGATGCCCAAGCAACCTCAGTTGACTCTTCTCAATGTGAAGGAGTAGCGGCTCCAAACATGTCAAAACCATTATATAAAGCATAACAATGTTAACACTAGTATTAATCTATAAATAAATAAATATACATATACACACATGCATACACACACATTTAAACATACAGAACCCCTTGAAAGTAAATCTACATAAATTATTTGATCGTTTATAAATGTATGTACACAAATCTATAAAATTGATTATATGTATATCTATATATACAACTAACACTCGCAAAGCTCCGGGTCCTGACAACATACCTGGTCATGTACTGAAAGACTGTGCAGGAGAACTCAAAGATGTCTTCACAGACATATTTAACATGTCACTGAGTTAGGCGGTGGTTCCCAAGTGCTTAAAGCCACGAACATTGGTCCCAAAACGGTCTCCCTCCTGCTCCAACGACTACCGTCCAGTTGCACTGACTCCCATCATCACGAAGTGCTTTGAACGGCTACTCATGCATCATATCAAGTCTGCCCCCCCAGCGCAGGCAGTACAGGTCGGCAGCAACACATCCAGCACAATCACACTGAACACAGGGGCCCCCCAGGGATGTGTGCTGAGCCCCCTCCTCTTCACCCTGCTGACCCACGACTGCACACCGATGCACAGCTCCAACCTCTTCATAAAGTTTGCGGACGACACGACTGTGGTGGGTCTCATCAACAACAACGATGAGTCAAACTACAGGAGCGAAGTGAGCCGCCTGGCTGAGTGGTGCAGACAACAATCTCTCCCTGAACGTGGAGAAGACCAAGGAGATTGTTGTTGACTTCAGGAGACAACACACCCAGCATGCTCCTCTGACCATCACCGGTGCTGCTGTGGAGAGGGTGAGCAGCACCAAGTTCCTGGGTGTCCACATCTCAGAGGACCTCTCCTGGACTGTTAACACCGCATCACTCGCCAAGAAGGCACAGCAGCGTCTCTACTTCCTCCGCAAACTGCGAAGAGCCAGAGCCCCGGCCCCCATCAGGTACACCTTTTACAGAGGCGCCATCGAGAGCATCCTGACCAGCTGCATCACCGTGTGGTACGGAGTTGCACCACATCCTGACCAGCTGCATCAATTCAATTTCAGTTCAACTTTATTTATATAGTGTCTATTACCACACAAGTTGTCTCTAGGCGCTTTCCAGAGACCCAGAACATGACCCCCAAGCAATCTTCCGGTTCCGGGATGGCGGCGCGTGCCTCACGCTGCGGCTTCTCACGTTTCGTGTTTTTCGTTCGTGTTTTTGTCACCAAAGTTGTGTTTTTACAAGTCATATGCATACCAAACCAAAGTACAGCCGGGGGTTTCTGCTCGACGTTGGAAACAGCTACACTGTCGAGCTGAACTCTGAACTCGCCGGCCTTCGGGAACGCAGTCTGCTCCGGGAACCAACACTTCCGCCGACCCCCACGCCTCGACCTACGCTGCAATGGAAGCGTCACCAGCGGCGCTACAGGAAGCAGAAGAGGGGCAAGCGAGCCGGTATCCGGACGAGACTGGCGGAGAACCCGAACAAACCGACGGTTCCCTCCATCGTGTTGGCCAACGTTTGTTCGCTGGACAACAAACTGGACCACATCCGATTACTCTGCTCCGCCGAGAGGACCGTGAGAGAGAGCTGTGTTTTTGTGTTCACGGAAACATGGCTCAACGACAGCATACCGGACCACGCCATCCAGCTCGACCAGCTGACCTGCTACCGGGCAGACCGAGCACACACCGAGGCAAGTAAGGGCCGCGGCGGCGGCCTTTGTGTTTGATGCTTGGTGTAGAGATGCTGTGGTGGTCTGCAACACTGCTCACCCCTGGCGGAGTTTATGATTATTAAATGTCGTCCTTTCTATCTACCGCGCGAATACTCGGTCATACTACTCACTGCTGTTAACATCCCCCCCAGCCCCTCCACCAACACCAGGAGAGAGGCGCTGACCGAGCTGTACCAGCGGATCAGCGAGCAGCAGACAGCCCACCCTGAGGCCTTCCTCATCCTGGCGGGGGACTTCAACCACGCAGACCCAAGGACCATCTTTTCAAATCTTCATCACCACATCAAGTTCCCCACGTGAGGAGACAACATTCTGGACCAAATCTACACCAACAACAAGACAGCCTACAAAGCCCACCCCCTCCCCCACCTCGGTGCCTCAGACCACATCACTGTCATGCTAATGCCAGCATACAGGCCACTGGTTAAAGTTGTCAAACCAGTCTGGAAGCAGGTCCGGGTGTGGCCAGAGGGGTCCACAGAGGCACTCCGAGACTGCTTCAACACCACAGACTGGAGCATGTTCAGAGAAGCTGCCACCACCAACAACACCACAGACCTCCAGGAGTACACAGAGTCTGTTACCGCCTACATCGCCAAGTGCATCGATGATGTAACAGACTCCAGAACCATCAAAGTCAGAGCCAACCAGAAGCCGTGGATGACAAAGGAAGTCCACAGACTCGTACAGGCTTGGAACGCTGCCTTCAGAGCTGGAGACAAAGCGGGTCTAAAGACAGCTACGACCAACCTGTCCCATGGCATCAGGGAGGCTAAGAGACGGTACTCCAGGAGGATAGCCCGCCGTTTCAGCAACAGCAGGGACACACGGAGCCTGTGGCGAGGGATTCAGACCATTACGGACTACAAGCCCCCACCGCAGACCTGTGAGAGCAGCACTTCCCTGCTGAATGAGCTGAACACCTTCTTCGCCCGCTTCGAGGCACACAACACCATCACCGCACAGAAAGCACCACCCCCTCCCGGCGACCAGGTGCTGACGCTGTCACCGGACATTGTGAGGAGATCCCTCAGCAGGATCAACACCCGCAAAGCTCCGGGTCCTGACAACATACCTGGTCACATACCTGGTCGTGTACTGAGAGACTGTGCAGGAGAACTCACGGATGTCTTCACAGACATCTTCAACATGTCACTGAGTCAGGCGGTGGTTCCCACGTGCTTCAAAGCCACCAACATCCGTCCGGTCCCAAAACGGTCATCTCCCTCCTGCTCCAACGACTACCGTCCAGTTGCACTGACTACCATCATCATGAAGTGCTTTGAACAGCTAGTCATGCATCACATCAAGGCTGCTCACCCCCCCTCTCTGGACCCCTACCAGTTCGCATATCGCTCCAACCGGTCCACTGACGACGCCATCTCCACTGCCCTCCACACAGCCCTCACACATATGGACACCAGAAACGCTTATGTGAGAATGCTTTTCATCTACTTCAGTTCAGCATTCAACACCATCATCCCCCAGCAGCTCATTCACAAACTGGACCAGCTGGGGATCAACACCTTTCTGTGCAACTGGCTGTTGGACTTCCTGACTGGGAGACCACAGGCAGTACGGGTCGGCAGCAACACATCCAGCACCATCACACTGAGCACAGTGGCCCCCCAGGGATGTGTGCTGAGCCCCTCCTCTTCACCCTGCTGACCCACGACTGCACACCGATTCACAGCTCCAACCTCTTCGTGAAGTTTGCGGACGACACGACTGTGGTGGGTCTCATCAACAACAACGATGAGTCAAACTACAGGAGCGAAGTGAGCCGCCTGGCTGAGTGGTGCAGCGACAACAATCTCTCCCTGAATGTGGAGAAGACCAAGGAGATTGTTGCTGACTTCAGGAGACAACACACCCAGCATGCTCCTCTGACCATCAACGGTGCCACTGTGGAGAGGGTGAGCAGCACCAAGTTCCTGGGTGTCCACATCTCAGAGGACCTCTCCTGGACTGTTAACACTGCATCACTCGCCAAGAAGGCACAGCAGCGTCTCTACTTCCTCCGCAAACTGCGAAGAGCCAGAGCCCCGGCCCCCATCAGGTACACCTTCTACAGAGGCACCATCGAGAGCATCCTGACCAGCTGCATCACCGTGTGGTATGGATCCTGCACCGCAACCTGCCGCAAGTCTCTCCAACGCGTCGTGAGAGCAGCTGAGAAGATCGTTGGTGTCTCTCTCCCCTCACTTCAGGACATTTACAGCAGCCGTCTGACTCGCAAAGCCCTCAGCATCGTGAGAGACCCCACCCACCCGTCACACAGCCTCTTCAGTCTGCTGCCTTCAGGGAGGAGGCTGCGGACCCTCCGGGCCAGAACCAGCCGACTGAAGGACAGCTTCGTCCACCAGGCTGTCAGGACACTTAACACTCTCCCTTCTCTTCCACCGTTTCCCGCCTTGCCCCCCCCTCACTCACTCTGATCTCAGTATCTGCACCAGGCACTTTTGGCAGAACTGGACCGCCTGCTTTGCACCATGTCACTTTAATCAAACCGAAAAACTGTTGTTGTCATGTCACAACTTGTTTCTTGTCTCTTTTTAACTTGCACTTTGTGTTTAAAATGTATTTATTGTGTAGCACCGAGGGTTTGAGAGTAACGTAATTTCGAATCTCTGTATGTATCTCACATGTGGTAGAATTGACAATAAACTTGACTCTGACTCTGACTCTGATTATTACATAAACAACGTCAGGTAAAAACTTCCCTAGTGGGAGAAAAACCTTAACCCAAACAGTGGCAAGGAAAAAATCCCCTTTAAGAGGGAAGAAACCTGGACCAGGACCTGGCTCATAAGGGGGGACCCTCCTGCCGAAGGCCAGCCGGGTAGAGCAGGAAGTAAAGAGAGAATTGAGACATAGACACACCGTCAAAGGTACAAGACAGGATACGATAGTATAAATATCTATCAGCAGCAGAACTAAGACTTCTGTGTATATATGGGTAATACATGGATATTTGGTGATCCACAGGGATTAGGAATGCAGATCAGGATGTCAGCAGGTATCCAACAGACATCCAAACAGACAGGTGAAGACAAACACTGGGATGGTCAGAGGGTGGGGCCCCCCTCATGAGCCAGGTCCTGCTCAAGGTTTCTTCCCTCTTAAAGGGGAGTTTTTCCTGCCACTGTTTGGCTTAAGGTTTTTCTCCCACTAGGGAAGTTTTTACCTGCCGTTGTTTATGTAATAATTGCTCGGGGGTCATGTTCTGGGTCTCTAGAAAGCGCCTAGAGACAACTTGCGTTGTAATAGAAGCTATATAAATAAAATTGAATTGAACGACAACTCATAAAGGAACAGAATAGCTGGAATAACAAATTTCCATCACATTCTTTTTTCTGTCCTAAGCTAACCCTAACAAACCTAATGCTAACAAACAAAACAAAAGATACATTCTCAAAAAAAAAATTGATTGATTATTCTAAATTGCCCGTAGGTATGAATGTGAGCATGCGTGGATGTTTATCTTTGTGGGTGGCCCTAGGCCACAAATAGGCTCCAGCAGACCCCCGTGACCCTGTAACGGATTAAGCGGGTATAGATAATGGATGGATGGATGGATGGATAATATCTAACTTGCCTCACATCTGTCCCCACCGCTTTCACACTTTTGACTTATATTGAGGAAAAAGGGAAACCGCTTATAGAGGCTTTTATTTTGGAACGTAATTTTAGCGGAAGTCGCCTTTCATGATTTGACTTTACTGAGGCTGCGCAGTGCAGTGAGCTACTCCGCTTGTTGTTCCAGGCGAACGAAGAACAAATTATTATAATTTCAAAATTGATTAAATTCAGAAGCGGCTACAAAAGCAGCGCAAGGATAGAAAACGATACAGAGAGGAAGATAAGAAGAGGAGAGCTAAAAGGAGTAAATCAGGACACTGGAATGTGTTCCAGATTTGACTGAAAGGTAAGAAAATACTCCGGATCGATACGTATTGCTGATTAATTCCGCAGCCATCGATGATGCAGTTGCAGCGACCGCAGCCTGCTGCTATTCATGTAGGCCATCGTGTCTGTGGGCCGAGACAAACCGAGCGGAGCCGAGACCAGACAAACTAGCCAAGACAAGGCAGGTCGACACGTGCCAGCTTCCTGCAGCCCCAACCAACCAAAGCAAGGCCGTGTTAAGGCTGAGGAAGAAGAGGATAAAGGTGAAGCTCTGCACAAATATAAAGGATGAATAAATGAACAGCGCAAATAAAAAAAAAGCATCACATTTGTAAAAGAAAACAAATTAAAAGTAGCAGCGCTTCAGTTATCCCTTGCAGGATTAATAAATGACAAATAAAAAAGACGTGAACAAAAAAGTAAAAATTAAAATAAGATAAAATGGAGTGATATGCTTTTTATCTACAGTAAACTATGTAGAGGATCCAGCCATCCATCCATCTTCTTCTGCTTATCCAGGGTCGGGTGGTGTGGGCTGTGTCCTAAGCAGGGAAGCCCACACAACCTTTTCCTTTTTTCCATCTTTTTGCTTTTAAAAAGAGTGAGAAACAGCTGATCATGGTAAAAAGAGGCATTGCAGGCAAGGGTTAGGGTTGACTTGTCTTTTCTCCCCTGAACTCAGCTTCCAGATTGGGGGCAGCAATAACTAACCTGTATTTACATTGCCCAGCATGTGTTAAACACAGGTTCTTTAGGGAAAATAACAAGGTCTTATCTAAAAATGCTGATAGTCTCTTCAGCATGTTCTAACTGGGGTCTCCTCTTTTGCTACTTGTATTAATGGTCTCATTCTTTTGGTCACTACCCACAGCTTGGGACTATAGTCGAGGGTAGGAATGCAGACTGGTAAATCGAGAGGTTCACCTTTCAGGTCCTTCTTTGAAAACCACAGATTGATGCAGACGCTGCACCAATCCACCTGGCGCTACACTCGCTTTTCTATACATGTGTTTCTGCAGATGTCTGGAATTAGCATGGAAGCGACAACCATCCTCCACATCCTCCAGAAGAAACTGGCTTTTCTGTCAGGTGAACCACAGCCATTACAAATGGGATGTGCTTTCAGATGCTTCCAGATGTTTCCATAGGATCCGTATCATTAGTAACCTAAATTCTGTTTGCCTTCAGGGGGCAAAGACCGGCGGAGCGGTCTGATCCTGACCATCCCCCTCAGTTCAGACCAGACCAGCATGGAGGAGCTCAGCGCCACGTTGGACTACCTCCTCAGCATCCCCAGGTATATACACACACACAAACAAATAAAGGCAGTTTGGACCGTTTCTGAATAGCTTTTTTCAGAGTAAATTATGTTTTGAATGTCTTTGGACAAGTTTGGATTTAACTCGGTGAACAAGTGAAAAAACAAGTACAACAGAAAGCTGAAAGGATAATTCTGTCTTGGCCTGAATGTGAGATGGTTCCCAACCATCAAGATGTTTTACATGTGGAATATCCATTTTCTTTACCTCTTCCTGACAATGCTGTCAGACAGCTGTAATTCTCAGCCACTCATCAAATGAATTAGAATTTTTTGCAGCTGGATCTTTGAGCGTGGTATTTAATGAGAGCCTCTTCCTGAAGCAAAATATAGTTTTATTTTTAGCTTTAAATGCCAGTTATGACAGTTTTTGTTTTTTTTTTAAAGTCAGTTATTAATGTTTTCTTTATGCATCTTGTTGTCACCATAGCAAATGCTGAGTACTGCATCAGCTCTGGGTCATAATGAAAATAAGTTCTTGCCCTTGTTTAATTCAAAAGCACATTTCTGAGAGTGACTCATTTAATCTAATAAAGAGAAAAAATGGGAGTTTTACTACTATTCAACTAACTACTACTAACTAAATAAATGATCATGTGCAGGAAACTGTTGGTGAGTCTTATTCAGTGCAGAAATTGTTTTTCCTCTTCAGTGACAAGTGCAAGGCTCGCGGTTTCACTGTCATTGTGGATGGGCGGAAGTCTCCCTGGAATATCGTGAAAACAGTGGTACTCATGCTGCAGGTACAGACACGTCTAACCGTGGTCCAGGCTGAGGGCTGACAAAAGCTCGGTTGGTTTTTTGCTGTAATGATGCGGCTACTTTTTCAGAATGTGATCCCAGCAGAAGTGTCGCTGGTCTGCGTGGTGAAGCCCGACGAATTCTGGGATAAGAAGGTCACACACTTCTGTTTCTGGAAGGAGAAAGACCGCTTAGGCTTTGAGGTAAGGTTCTGACTTGCTGTAACTGATTTGAAAATGTAAATAATTTATATATTATACATTTTGGGAAACATAATATATTTTTAGATGAGGGGGGATGGGCTTCCTGTGTCATTAACTAAACATACTGCTTTATCTTACACGGCCAGGCACAACAAATACACAATAAAGCAAACAATTTTTGCAGGTTAGTATCTATAGACACATTTCTGTCATCGCAGGCATCAATGCATTAACCCCGGTGATCCATTCAAGTTATTTCACGAAAATTATTTACTTAAGTAGCCAGCACGGTGGCTTAGTGGTTAGCACTGTTGCCTCACAGCAAGAAGGTTCCTGGTCCTCCAGCAGGTCTTTCTGTGTGGAGTTTGCATGTTCTCCCCGTGCTTGCATGGGTTTCCTCCTGGTACTCCGGCTTCCTCCCACAGTCCAAAAACATGCAGGGTAGGTTGATTGATTCTTCTAAATTGCCAGTAGGTGTGAATGTGAGGGTGATTGGTTGTCTGTCTTGCATGTGGCCCTGCGATGGACTGGCGACCTGTCCGGGATGGACCCCTGCCTTTCGCCTACTATGCGTCAGGATAGGCTCTGACAGACGCCCGTAACCCGGAGACGGACTAAGCAGGAATAGATAATGGATGGATGGATTTAATGGATGGAGTATTCCTGATAATGGTTGTGTAAAGCTGAAATCCAGTTTTTGGTTTAAAGCACATGAATGAATTTGAACATGCAACACACATGAGTGTGTTGATGTTAATCTTGATCTGCATTGACTGTGTTGCTGGAAACCTGATGCTGATCTATTGTGTGTGTGTGTGTGTGTGTGTGTGTGTGTGTGTGTGTGTGTGTGTGTGTGTGTGTGTGTGTGTGTGTGTGTGTGTGTGTGTGTGTGTGTGTGTTTGTGTCATTTATTCGCGCCCCTTCCATTAGATGGTTTAACTGACGGAGGTCAGTTGTCTTCTTGACTCAGATTTCTACAACATGATTGTTGTTATGGTAACTGGCTCGAGCTGGCTAGTGTGTAATAACTTAAGTTGTTCCAAAAACATCAGTCTTTTTAGATTATTATTATTATTATTAATATTATATAAATTGGTTATATCTTAGAGGTAAGAGCAGAGGCTAGATGTATTCAGATTCAGATAATTAAAATCTAGGTCATGAGGCCATTTTCCATGTGAGGAATGATAAAAAATTATCTTTGATCCTGTTATCACAGTCACCTGCTGGTGCTAAAGCTGTGAGTTCTTTAAGATCTGAGAAAAAATCGATTAAAAAGCAATAGTTGTTGCTGCTAAGATAAATTCCAACACACACACACATACATACACGGCTACAGGAAGGGAGATTCCAATGACTGGGCTGAAACGTTAGTAATCTAAGCGATGGCGTGTGTGTAGATGACACAGGTCAGCACATTTATTTCTGAATGGTTCTTCCAAAAACATTAACACACTTCAATGTTTTTAGGACAATACTGTAATAGTGAGGAAAATGGTTTGTGTCTAAAATTTTACATCAAAAAGTAAACATGTAATTTTTTTTAGTAGGAGTCTGTCCTCCTCCTAAATGGACCTGAAACTGATGATGTGCCCTGGAAACACAGAACACTTTGTTTCTAGTTTTAGAAAACACGAAAACACAAGAGAACCTAAAGCAGAAGTATGTCTTGTGATCAAAGAACTCTGTTGGGTTGGTGAAGTTTAACATGTTATTTAATCAGTGATCTGTCCTGAAGTTTAACTATGGAATGGAAACTTATTAGATCAACTAACAGAACTGCAGCCAGCAATAGATCCTACTGTGGATGCATTAAGGTCATTCATGTCACATTTAAAGGTGGATGGGTCACATTAAGGGACCACCTTCTTTCCAGATGTGGCTTCACACAAGGAGCAGAGTTTCAACAGCAATATTTTCTTGCACCTCTGCTTTTCAGGAGAAGGCACTAGGTGTTTTTAGAATAGATCCTGCTGTTGTCGCTGGATGATAAACATGTGTTTAACATACATTGGGTATGCAAAGCAAGTGGTATTATTTTCCACCCTGCCTGAAGGCGAGTTGAGGGGAGGGAAGGTGAGTCAGGAGGCGTTATCCACGTAATATAATGTAAGATGTGTAGGCGTGTAAAATGAGGATGTTCCTTACTTTGTCAGGATGAAATATGCCATCAGACAGGTGTAATCTTCAAAACATGGATGAATGAATATCAGGAGTGGGTTTTTTTTGTTTTTTTGTTGTTTTTTTTTTTGGTTGGGTTTTGCTTCCTGCAAAACACCAGTTTGTCATTTTTGTGGTCAGTTGTTCAAACATTGAATCATCCTTTATGGTTTTGGATATACGCCAGTTTATGGTGTCCTCGGCTGAGTAGCTCATGGATCTCTTTGTCTCCCCAGTAACTCATCTTGCAAATACAGACTTAACCTGTGGCGTCATGTTGCTGCTGTTACTCTCATCAACTGTTTCTTTATTAAAAAAATAAAAAAATAAATCCCCTGGTGGGTTTTACTCAGGTTACATGATCAACAAACCCTTCCCACAACCCACCACCAAACGGAACCAGTTGGTTCTGTTTACATTAGATCTGACCCACGGTTAAGTGAACCCCATGAGGTGATATGGGTGGGGCCAGCTCGACGTGCTACCCTGTGTCAGTCAATATAAAAAGTATAGGCGACACGCTATATCCGCGGTTATCCGCCAATGTAAAAATGGCTTTTTTAGAATAAGCATTCAAACTCACAGGGTTTACCATGTTCCTTATTGATTGTCTAAGTGCGCAGATTCAAGAGATCCATAAGAAGATGAAGAAACTCAATCCAAAAATTATCCCTGGTCATTTTAGAGTGATTTTGGAGAGCCAGGAGTTGGTCATCATGCTCAACATCTCAGCTGACTGATGTGCATAATTGTGAATAGGAAAACCCCTCTGCCATTATTCCAGCTGCTGCAGTTATACACAATACACCTAATTATACACCGTATGATTGGTTATGGACACTGCCTATCAGAGAAACATATTTTAGTATGAGCAGAAAATTCAAATGAACAGTTACTGAAGGACCAATATGGTCAACGTAAAAACCACAAAGGTTTGAAGAATTGGAAGACTGCGATGGCTGAATCTGATCACCAGAGGGTCATGAGCAAAGTCAACATGAAGGCGATAGATATCGATGGATGGAATAGATGTTTCACAAACTATCCCAGTCAACTGTCACAGATCGACATTACCAATATAGTTACATATTTAGTGTCAGTGATCAGCTGACAAACTATAGAAGTTCAGGGACCCTGATGGTTACTGTGTGTATGTAGTCAGATACAGCTTCATCGCAGTCTTCCAGGTCTTCAAACCTCCGCTCCGCAGCTGCAACAAAGTCGTCCAAGTCTTGTTTTTTCTTTATAATCTCATTGGCTGTAAAATGTTGTCTGGCTCTTCTTGATTTTTCTGAAAACCATGTTGATTGGTCAACTCTTTCTTTAACTTTTCTTCTTCTTCAGTTTTTGACTTGAGACCTTTCCAGGTTTACTAACCTCCTGTGCTAACCCCTTACATGATGTTTAGTGGTTATTGTTGACTATATTACACAGGCTGATATTAGAGCTCTCATAATGAGGAAGACTGGGTAGATAATTAACAATTTGAACCCAGTTTGTCCATCATTCTGAGATAGACTTAGAACAAGGTTCTCCAACTGTGGTGCTCGAGAACTACTGACCTCAATGTTTTAAATTTTTCTCTGCATTACTTGCTTGGAGGGCATGTTCTGGGTCTCTGGAAAGCGCCTTGAGACAACTTGTGTTGTAATAGACGCTATAAAAATAAATTAAATTGAATTGAAAATTGAATTAACACTGATTACGTACTGAAGGTTCCTGGTTCGATTCCCGGCCCGGTGGGTGTTTCTGTGTGGAGTTTGCATGTTCTTCCCGTGCTTGCGTGGGTTCCCTCCGGGTACTCCGGCTTCCTCCCACAGTCCAAAAACATGCAGGGTAGGTTGATTGATCATTCTAAAATTCTCCCTAGGTGTGAATGTGAGTGTGATTGGTTGTTTGTCTTGAATGTGGCCCTGGATAGACTGGCGACCTGTCCAGGGTGTACCCCTGCCTTTCGCCTACTATGTCGGGATAGGCACCGGCAGACCCCTGTGTCCCGGAAACGGATTAAGCAGGAATAGCTAATGGATGGATAACACTGATTCTTATCAATTGTTATCATCATCAAGGACTACATCACTCTGTTGGTGACAAAGCCATGTCTATCAGATTTGTGCGGAAGCAAGGGAACATCTAAAACATGCAGGACAGTAGCTCTCGAGGACCAGGGTTGGAGACCCTTGACTTAGAATGATAAATAATAACAATGTTAATGTGCACTAAAGCTTGAACAGCTTTGACTTTCCTTTTTAGAATATTTTCAGTTTCACCTGTTAAGCTTTTGCCAAGGATTTCACAACAGTCAGAACCGTTGCCTGACCTGGAGGTTCAGGAGAAACCTTGTCTACCAGGGGAACCCCAGCTTTCAGGCTCCCAGCTGGGGGGACAAAAAAAAAATCCTATTCCAGCTTGACCCTCTCACCATGGTCATCTCCAGTGTGGAACGGTCCAGCCCTTCACGAGGAGACTGGTTCCAGAACTACTATTGATTACTTCAACCTGTGATACTTGAGTTTCTTTTACAGCATAAATTTTTTTTATACTTGATAATGCACCAAAATGTTTATTAGACACAGCTTTAAACTGTCAGACTGAAGATTTAGGTCTTATATTAAAACTAACTGTAAATGCTAATTTCTGTTGAACTTAAATCATTGTAAAATACAGAACTTAATCCTCAAAAATTGTTAGTTACGTTAATAACTACCGTTAAAGGGTGATGAACTGATGTTGGTGTCTGTGCTTCCGGTCAGGTGATCCTGGTTTCAGCCAATAAACTGACTCGTTACATCGAACCGTGTCAGCTCACGGATGATTTTGGAGGAAGTCTGGACTACGACCACAATGACTGGCTCAACAAGAGACTGGTAACTGGCCTGTTAAAACACATTTAAGCCAATTAATTTCTTAAGATGTTTCCTCCAAGCCTGAAATTTGCCCACTAAAATCTTTAATTTTTCTGTCTTTTAAAAAAAAGAAACAGGATAAAAAAACAGTTTGATAGGATTTAGTTCATGCCTTTATTGTAAATGACTAACTTTATGAATCACTAAAATGTTGTGCTGTGGCAATTGGTTTTTGTAGGTTTTTGAGAAGTTCACAAAGGACTCGACGTCACTGCTCGACGAACTGACAATTATCAATGAGACCGACAAAAGCAGCTCCATGGACAAGTACGGACACACATACACATGCATATATAGAAAGCTGCAGTTTGAGCTGTTCTTCATCAATCTGTCCTCCGTAGATCTGCTGAGTGTGCGCTCCTGCCGTCCTTCGACCCTGAGACTGTTCTTCAGACTGGTAAATATAATTTTCTCTGCTTTAAAATTTTGCATTTGATACTTCACCATAATGTGTGTGTAGTGGGTGTAGCACATTTACAAAAGAATGAGAAAAGTCACAGATTCCACATTCACATTCCACACCCGGTGATTTTTATTTATTTTTTTTTATTTACTTATTTATATTTTTCTTTCTCTCCAGGGATCAATAAAAAATAGACTGTTATGAGGGCTGGTGAAAGGAACACACTTGCACTCAATTAGTTTATTAGTTTATCTTTAAGGACCAGTAGGTATGGTAGGTAAGGTATGACTACAATAACTATAATGAAATGTAGATCAGGGTATTAAAGCACTTCAAGGTTTTAGGATTGGATTATGCATTTTTTAAATGGCTGTTATTAAGCTCTCAGCATTAAAATTTTACATGAGGTTGTTTAAATTATGTGCTAATACAAAATAAACAAAAAAAGAAAGATGGACTGCTTATTCAAAAACACATCTTTTAATTAACTTTGCTGCCAGTCGTGCCATACTGTTTTCCGGGCGGTGTACTCTGTTGCACATCTGCAATTTTTAGCTGAGATAGGAAGGGAGGGAGATGCCCAACTCTTTTGAAAAAATATGTGTCGACAATAGTGGCTGAATGCTATTGTGCATATGAAATTCTCAGCAGAGATATGAAGGAAGAAGATGCCTGACTCTTTAGAATTTTTTTGCTGACAATAATCAGTAGTTAACTTCATTGGCAACTATTTTTGTTATATTTTTGTCAATAATGTTGACTGATAATTTTTTGGACAACCTAATAATAAAGGATTGCAATAATCCAATCTTAAGGTAACAGATGCATGGATCAGTTTTTCCTGCATCAGTCTGAGACAAGAGGCTCCCAATTTAGCAGTTTTATTAAGGTAAAAAAAATGGCACTCATAGAAACCTGTTTAATTTGCAAACCAAATGACAGATTCTGGTCAAAATACCTCCTTGGTTCCTAACTCCTCAACTACAGGCCAATGTAATGCCATTTAGAGTAATTAAATCACTAGATAATAATATGTCCATGAAGGGCTTATGTCCAAACACAACAACTTCAGATTTATCTGAATTTAGAGACATTTTTAAGTCATCCAGGTCTTTATGCCTCGAGCTGTGCGAGAGTATAATTCAGGTAGTTGTCTCTGTAGCACCAGCAGATGGCAGCAAATAGAAACAATGATACAATTGTCACTTCCTCCTGCTACAGCCAGGTTTCTGGAAGGCAAAATAAATCAATATTATGATCCATCCATCCATTTTCTATACCCGCCTACTCCTTTGCAGGGTCACGGGGGTCTGTTGGAGCCTATCCCAACACATTACAGGTGTAAAGGCAGGGGTCCACCCTGGACAGGTCGCCAGTCCATCGCAGGGCCACATACAAAGACAGACAACCATGCAGACTCGCATTCACACCTACAGGCAATTTAGAAAAATCAATTTACCTAGTATGCATGTTTTTGGACTGTGGGAGGAAGCCGGAGTACCCGGAGGGAACCCATGCAAGCACGGGGGGAAGATGCAAACTCCACACAGAAAGACCCACCGGGCCGGGAACCTTGTTGCTGTGAGGCAACAGTGCGAACCACTAACCCAATAGCTGCCCAATATTATGATCATAAATCCACATTATGTATTATATTATAAAACCACATTGAATTGACTTATAAAAATCCAGACCCTAAGTTCTCCTGACCCAGAAGTACGAGAGATGATGTGTTGGAAACCTGATGACCACCCCTACCCCCCACCCCCATAACAGGTCGGGGCTGTTGTGTGTGTGTGTGTGTGTGTGTGTGTGTGTGTGTGTGTGTGTGTGTGTGTGTGTGTGTGTGTGTGTGTGTGTGTGTGTGTGTGTGTGTGTGTGTGTGTGTGTGTGTGTGTGTGTGTGTGTGTAGGCAGTGAATGGAGTCTTTGTTTGTGGTGCCATCCTCCTTTTTTCACCAGTTCCTTTCATAATGTAACAGCATGTAAGCAAACACTGATTCATTATTGTTTCACGTCCTTTGATAAAAGCAGATTAAGCTCTGCCTTCCTCTCCACCTATGCCTACAGGTCATGAGCTGCTGTCAGAGCTGCAGCAGCGTCGTTTTAATGGTTCAGAGGGAGGAGGAGGACAGGCAGGTGAGAAAGAACCCATCTCAACCAGCCTTGGAAAGTCATTCATTTACATTGCAAATTTTCTGATTCTGTTCAACTTTACAGCATATTTGGATGGACATTTGGCAAATGTGTTCCTACAAATGTTTGTTTCTGACTTGAACTTATCTAAGATACAAGCTGTTTTTTGGAGCTATGCATCAGGATCAGAGGAACAAGAGTCAAACTTGTGGATGGTGAGGGAGGCTGTAAGGAAATTCAGTTCACCCACTATTCTGTATCTGTGAGGAAGCTGAGTTTAGACTGAATTTAGCAGTTGAGTCTTAATTGTATTTGAGAAACTAAAAGAAACTTGCTACATGTGATGCAGTGTAATGTTTTCCAAATTTATTTGTTAGTTGTCTTTGTGAAACCAATTTCTTCTGAAAGAAAGTGTAGAAAATGTTAAAGAAAAACAGGCAATCTGTCAGAGTTTAGAACTAAGATGGGTGGGCCATTTCTTTTTTTGAAAGACCTAAAAGACAAAGTTAATTGTACATGTAAGCTGGTGTTTCCTGCTTCAGCTTTTCAGCATGTCACACCTCCACTGGTACCATCGGGTGTGCTGCAGGGTCATCAGCTGGAAGACACTGTTGTGCTTATACAATTAGGCAAGGCAAGGCAAGTTTATTTGTAAAGCACTCTGAATCACCTTGTTGTTGAATTGTGCTATACAGAGACATTAAAACATTACAGAGAGTGACCGTTGACCAGTGGACTAGATGGAGACTGGGGGGGTTACAGAGTTACTGTGAACCAGTTTAAAATGAATTATTTCATGTATTTTTTGTAATGAATAAATAGGTGATGTAGACTTTGCTAAAACCCCATAGCACCTATGCATAATCTAAAGTACCTCTGACCTCCAGGTCCATCCTGGTGCCCCATGGAGGAGGAGCTGCTGGCTCAGCCTCAGGTGATGAAGCTGCTGGACTCACTCAGGGAGCAGTATACCAAATACCAGGAGCTCTGCAGGCAGCGAAACAAGCGCACCCAACTAGATGAGATCCATGCCAAGGTTATGCAGGTAAAGTACACTTACATCAGTATACCATGTAAATGTGAATATTTGAACTTATGTTTACAAATTGACAGTAAAAATATTTTCTGTTATACCATGTGCGAGAGAGAAAGAAGATGCAACATAAGCCAGGTGTAGTTGGTAAAATCAAAGTTCTTTAATTAAGATAGGGAGTTTAGCAAATCAAGAAAAACAAAACTGCAATAGGTACTACAAAAAAATCAACCTCTCAAAATCATAGATGCAAATCCATTAAAAAGAAAAAATAAAATCTGTTAAAGATTGATTTATGCTGCTCTGTCAAATCAACATTATGACACAGAGCCTCTCTATCGATGTGAACCTCCCTCAGCAGAACATTACATCTCCAAACAAAATTTTCTGATGACGCGTAGATGTGACACATGCTATAAGAGCTGTGATTGTCTGCTGTACTGCATCATTTTTGGGACTTTGCTTTTCTGCTTTGTCCCTTCTGCTACACTTATGATCAAGAGACCTGCCACAGGCTACCTCCTTATACAACTTGTTAATGATGCTGCATTTTTAATAAAAGCATTTCCTGTTTCACATCCAACAGTTTTAACCCCAATGACATCTTCTTTTATAGAAAAGTGAAACTTGAAAGGAAACACTCAACCTGTGAGTTTCACGCACATTTACGAAATATTTTTCTGAAAGTCGACACCCCCTAGCATTATCATCATGAATGCTTTGGAGCACTTTGTGACCCTTAAATGTCAACACAAAACTTTGAAAGGCAAATGACAGTGTTGATGCGACTGCTTTCCCTTTGTGTCGATTTGAAATTGACGTGTAAACCTTAAGCTTAAGAGGCTTACTACCTTTGTAGTATTAACTAAAACAACAGACAGGCCTTCAAGAAAAGACAATTGCATAACATCCTCCACACGTCAGCCAAAGCAAATGGACAACGACAGAAAAAATTATTTCAAATCTCCAGTTTACCAAAAACACCGGCAAGACAAATAAGAGCTACACAGAATATGTAGTTGCAACATCTCTCGAATATCATGGATAATGAAGTGAGCTGGGAGGTCAGCCATGCTGACTTCAGGATGGATTTTAAATCTCCTACTCTACAGACTAGCAGGGTGGAGAACTAGAGGACCAATGGTTACTTCACACAGCAGGATTGGCGTAGCTCTGGATGGAAGTGTGCATGTGTGATGTGCATTTTAGGTCATCACTAACCTGAGACATAGTTGGGGCTGTATCTTGTCACATATCACATTACTTTGAGCAGACACTTCTAGCCAAAGCAATTTAGAAGAGGGCAAAATAAACTGCGGTAAACTTGATAAACTGTAGATTAAGTGCAGTTAAGAGAACATACAGATATGAGCAGATAAGATGACATTCAAATGTAGTTTAGGAAGTTAAATAAAGAATGCAGTTTGACAGGAAGTTGTTGGAGGAAAGTTTGCAACACTGTCTTGAACGTAAAGAGGAACAACTCTGCTCTTGTCTCCACTGGCAACTTGTTTTACCATTGAGGAACCATGTGGAGAACAGTCCAGGCTTAGATCTCCTTGTCAGGAGAGGACAAGGCCAGTCTGTGTTCTTGTGAAGAGTGCAGGTGCTTGAGAAGGGTGAAAACCTATATTATGGTGTTTATATACAGTGGGGAGAACAAGTATTGGATAAATTGCCGATGTTGTAGGTTTTCCCACTTCCAAAGTATGTAGAAGTATAACTTTTTTTAATCATAGGTCTCTTAACTGTGAGTGACTGCATCTAAAACAACAATCCAGAAAATCACATTGTATGATTTAAATAATTAATTTGCATTTTATTGCATGACATAAGTGTTTGATCACCTACCAACCAGTAAGAATTACGGCTTTCACAGACCTGTTAGTTCTAGAAAGTTCTCCTGTTCTCCACTCATTACCTGTATTATCTGCATCCGTTTGAACTGGTTACCTGCATGAAAGACACCTATCCACACACTCAAACAAACTTCATCTCCACAATGGCCAAGACCAGAGAGTCGGGGTTGATGCTGGGTCTTTCAGCATGACAACGACTCGAAACAGCCAGGGCAGCTACAGAGTGGCTCCGTAAGAAACATCTCAAGGTCCTGGTGTGGCCTAGTCTGTCTCCAGACCGGAACCCAATAGAAAATCTTTGGAGTGAGCTGAAAGTCTGTATTACCTAGCAACACCCCCGAAACCTGAAGGATCTGGAGAATATCTGTATGGAGGAGTCGGCCGAAACCCCTGCTGCAGTGTGTGCAAACCTGGTCAAGATCTACTGGAAACGTCTAATCTCAATCAGAGGTCCCTGCCTACATGATGGGGTATCAGACATTACCTGGAGTGAGTCAGCATTCACTGGTCCATGATTGTTCATATTAGATGTATACATGGATAAAGTTCAGATTAACCAGATGACCAGAAGCTGTATGAGGATGAAGTACGTGAAAGACTGCTGTTAAATACAGAAGGGTGTTGTGAGGAGAAATGTGCTTTTTATGAAACTGCAGATAAAAATAATTATTGAAAAAGAGCAATCTATTCAACAACAACACAAAGTTTGGGGCTTACTGCTTTAACACATTGCCACTAATGTTTCCAGAAAATAAATCTGAAACAAACCAACAAGAGTTAAGCAGTTGTCTACTGGGATATTAAATTTTAAAGTGCAGCTCATTCGTAACTCATTCATTTGGACGTGTGATGTCTAGGGAATTCAGCATAAAGTTAAAGGCTGGAGATAATAATGGGGAGTTCCTAAAAATGTGCATTTCTGGGGACTATAATAAACTTGTAAATTTATGTGAATATGTGTGTAATTCTGACCTTATCAGATAAGAACCAGTTTGCTCAAACTGCACAAGAATTGTAAGTAGTTCCTCTAACCTATCTCACCTGGGCAGTTAACCAAATGTGTATGTTGCATGTTTTTCTCTCAGGTGGTCACATGGCTGCAGGGTCCTGGTTCAGAGCTGCTGAAGACTGATCAAGCGATTGGAGACTCCATTCGAGCGGCTCAGGCCCTTCAGCAGAAACACGAGGAGATTGAGAGCCAGCACAGTGTAAGTGACCACATACATGGGTCTTACAGGTTGACTGCAATTCAGGGTTAAATACAGTTCTTTTAATCCCCTTATGCACAACATGGGTTAAAAGGTTTAAGCGAGCTGCAATCAAGGTGAGTCAATTGTGACTGTTCTACCTCGTGGTTCCTCAAAGGTGGAAGAAGTTACCAGTGGCCACAAGAGCAGAGTTGTCTCTCTCTACATTCAAAGGAGGAATTGATAGCTGTCCTCTTCCAGGAACACCATCCACTGTGTACTGGGCTTGATCTTTAACTTCCTGTTCTATTTAATGTCATCTTGGTGGCATTTAGCTACAAGCACTTCTTTAGTTTAGCATTTGTTTGTCTGACTGGAAAGCTGTTGTATGTGTGTGTTTCCAGGAGTGGTTTGCTGTGTATGTGGAGTTGAACCAGCAGATTGCTGCTCTGCTCAGTGCTGGGGAAGAGGAGGAAGTGGTGGAGCTGAAGGCTTTACAACAGCAGCTCAGTGATGTCTGCTACCGACAGGCAGCTCAGCTAGAGAGTCGACAGAACGTCCTGCAGGTGGCACAGAGCTTCCATAGCACCACACAGGAGGTAACACACACACTGTCATTAGAAAGTGAACTAAACTAAAGATATCTTGTTGACATTACTCCAAAAGAAACCTTTCCTCTGTCTCCCTCTGCAGTTGTCCCAGCAGCTGGACAGTCTTTTGGGCATGCTCTGTGCTGATGTGGCTCCTGCTGACGGAGCATCAATTCAACAAAACCTCAAACTGCTGGAGGAGAAACTTCAGACTGTTGGTTTGTACTTTGACTTTTAGAAGTTTCCATTTCATCCAAGAGGACCATTATTGATTTTGCTATTTCCTGTCTGCCAATACAGAAGCAGGACTTACCTCACTGCGTCAAAAGGGGGCGCTGTTGCTGGAGCAGATGTGTAGCCAGCCATCATGGTCTCTGGAAGAAGCAGAAAGTCCAGCTGGAGAGCAGCAGGACAATATTCAGCACATTCAGGCTGTGATGGAGGAGATGCACCTGCGCAAGCAAAGGTAACTTTTTTTTTTTTTTTTTTTTTTTTTACTTAGCTCTTAGCTTTATAAGTTAACATTACCGTTAATATAACCGTATTATCCCTCCAGTAAGGCAAGAGCCAAGGAAAAAGTCTAAACCAAAGAAAAAAAAACTCACCCTAATTGCTTCATTGCAATTAGGGTATATTTTATGTGACTTGAAGTTGATAAATGCTGAGCATCCTGTATTTTAATAGACATTGCAGCAAACTATTGTTCTACACAAATTTAAAACAACCCTGTAGTAGTGGTGGGAAATTAGAAAACAAAGAACAAATCTTCTAAAATTTTGATTTCAGACAACGTGATCATGTGATCGCCAAATCTTCGGTTTTTTGCAGCGCTATACTATAAAATACTGATTACTTCACTCAGCTTGATAGCATGATGTTGACTGCTCCTAACCCATTTTATTTTGAACCTGGTTGTAAATATTACTACTTTATTTCTGTTGTAAAGATGGAAATTATAATAGAGCCTTTGTGCCCCTGGCATAACTAAGTTCGCTGATACCTATCCGTTGCCCCTGGAGTCCTACAGGCCAAAATGGCCCTTTAGGATGACTCCATCAGCTTGCTGGCATCCCTATCCACTAGTGTCCACCTGTGCGTTCTGGGATTTCTGCCACGACTCTGGTTCAGTTCAGAGGGGCCATTCCTCTCAGTCACGCCCTTTCAAGTCTCAGTGTCACATAGGTGAGCATTGGAGTCCCCCAGCAGAACATGGGCACGTTCACCGATATGAACCCCAATGTACAGGCACTGTGCCATGGGGCGATAAGTATGCCCACTCCTGTGCAGCGCATCCTACCTTGGGCAACTCCAAACTGGGTTCGGTGGTGGTGTCAACCCTACCAGGGGCATAAAGCCCCTCATGGGGGCTAGGATCATTGGAACATGCAAACTCCACCACAATAAGGCATTGGCTCAAGGAGGAGACTTTATGAATCTCCTTGGGAAAATGTGTCCTCTGCTTTTAACCCATCGCTAGTTACACACTATGACAAATGACCTGCAATTTTTTTCACAACTGTAATCTAAAATGAAGAAGTATTGCATTGAAAAATGTTAAATTTCCCATGATTCTGTAACTTGTCAAGCCAACTTTAATAGCACTAATTTGAAACAATAGTTTTCTGTATGACATCGTTCACTGATATCATTGCAGTAAGATTTTGCTCTGTTCTTCTTTACAACATTGTTTGGATTTGTGAAAGTTTCCAGGCATTCAATAGTACACAACCCCTTTCAGATACCTCCAGTTGTTGTGGACCGGTCTTAAACTGGACCGTTGTTACACTGATGCTGCACTGCCTTTGTAGCTCTAACTGTATCATCACTCTATAGTGGCACTTGTTGTATAAACTCAGGTAAAAGGTGATAAAACCATAGTTAATATGCCTCTACCAGCAATTCGTGTTAAGTTAATCTCTCCTGCAGCCTGTAGGGTTCAGGTAACATTAATAAAGATGATTACCTGTGTGCTGCAGGTGTGAGGACATGGTGGATGTGAGGAGGCTGAAGATGCTCCAGATGGTCCAGCTGTTTAAATGTGAAGAAGACGCTTCACAGGTGGGACACACTGCAAGACGAAAAAAAAAAACACTTAATGATGAAATGATGGGTTGTATGTGTGTGTGTTCAGGCAGTTGAGTGGCTCAGTGAACTGTTGGACGCCTTGTTGAAAACTCATGTTAGACTGGGTGATGACTCCCAGGAGACGAGGACCATGTTGGACAAACACAAGAAGTTTGTGGATGTTGCTCAGGTAGATGGCTCTCTAGTCTCCAAAGATTTGTGAAGTGAACATTACCATGTCTCAACCCACTCCACATCATGACTTAAAAAAAAGTAATTTTTAAGTGATGATGAAAACAATCCTGAAACAAAACCCAGCTGTGGATATCTGTCATCTTTTCCATCAGAGCACTTACGATTATGGCCGTCAGCTGCTGCAGGCGACTGTCGTCCTCTGTCAGTCCCTGCGCTGTACTACTCGTTCATCTGGTGACACACTGCCACGCCTGAACCGGGTCTGGAAGCAGTTCAGCGTCAGCGCTGATGAGAGACAACAGAGACTGGAGCTGGCTCTGAGCTTCCACGTGACCGCCGAGAAGGTGAGAGACAGTATTTATCTTCCAGGTCTGGCAGAAGCAGCAGGCCAGTGTTTTCAGATGATATTAAGTAAAAATATCGAATTTGAGTCTTGGCATCAAGTGGATATGTGTTCAGCAGTAATGTCCCAATCCGATCATCCATCCATCCATTATCTATACCCGCTTTATCCGTTTCCGGGTCACGGGGGTCTGTCGGAGCCTATCCCGACGCATATCAGGCGAAAGGCAGGGGTACACCCTGGACAGGTCGCCAGTCTATCCAGGGCCACATACAAAC
>CM026200.1:0-5000 GCA_014839995.1 Xenentodon cancila | reverse complement strand
ATTACCTCCTTTTAAGATATGAGCTTTTCAGCAAGCAACCTTACTGATGTTCAGTTAGTATTCACTTTGTCATAGCTTTTCGTTTTCACCAACTCCTGAAAAAAATCTCTTTGGCTGCTACATGATACTTGTTATTTTGGATGTGCAGCTGACAAATGCTGCCTGCCGGGGTCAAAAACAACACTTAAAGTTGTGGTACTGAATCAGAACATGAAGTTTAAACCACAAAGACAGAATCAGAGTTTATTCCATGTAGGTTTGATGCGCAGGCCTCTAAAGGTTTTCTCTTTTTTAGGAGTGAACAGTTCTTTGGGACTCCCAGTGACACGGCAACAGCAGCAGAGGGTGTCAGAGAGCGCCTCCTACTGGTGGAAGAGCGGCAGCTGCAGCTACAAGAAGCAAGGGGTCATGGTGATGAACACGTGGAAGAAGAAGTACTAAATGGGCAAGAGGGATGGCTAGATGTAATTGGAGAGGAACTCAGTGAGAAAGAGGAACAAGAAGCTGACAAGGAACAGGCAGGACAACACAGTGAAGACTTGAAGAGGGCTACGCAGGACTGCTAATGGATCTTTGATTACATTAAACCAGGCACCCTTAATTAAGTTAGTTAGCAATGAGCTGCTAATTAATTTCCACCAAGACCTCTGAGGAGGAATGCCCTCTAAAGGTTGCTTCTGCCCAACTGCAGTGGTAAATTTTTAACCCTCCTTATGAAATTTCCTTACATTAATCCCACATGGCACCTCAGACTTCACCTTTCCTGCAGGAGGATTTGTCATTCATGCATTGGTTCAGAAACTAATACAAGTATTCAGAAGCCTCTCCTGTTTTCCTGGCATTAGTGATGTCACTGTAACAAAATGTACAAACTACCATTTGATGGAATAAAAATATGAATCTCCGCTCTTTAAAGGATGATTAACTTAAACTTATAACTTCTAGATGCTCCTAATGTGTACTCTTGTATCTCATTGACTGAATGTGGGAAGATTCCATGGTGCTTTCCTCAGCTTCTGTTAGCTTTATTTCTGCTTCGGTCATTAGTCATTTTTTTCATCTGTCAACCTCCTGGTTATATCAGCAGAGCTGAGAAAAAAATGTTCTGCTTTATTGATGAAAGCTCTGATGGTAGATTTTGGGAATAGGTTATGGGCAAATCTAAAAAGGGATCAAGAAACAAACACCAGTTACCTTAAAATTATGGATTATATGTAGAATTCCCTAAAATTCAAACTGAAATTTTATAATCCTGATATTTTTTCTAGATCTAGTAGAAAGCTGAGCTTTGATCACATTCATGCAGTATTGCTCCAAATCTCTCTTAACCCTTAAATTGCAAAGCTGGAGTTAAAAACTAGAACACTGAGGGGTGGTTAGAAACTGTCTGAGCACACACCAGATATTTTAATTTTTGAAATTTGAAATAGTTTTACCTTTTATGTTTTATGAGGACTTACAGAAGTTTTAATATTTTTGCCAGATTATGAGTAACTGTATGTTGGGTGTGTTTTTGGGTTTCAGTGGTGAACTTGGGTAATTCTTGATCAAATAAACAATTTGTGATATGCCAAGGTCAAGCAAACATGATTTTTAGTTTTAGTCTGGCTTGATTCCATAAATGGGTTTCTTCCTGCTGAATTACCATTCCTTACCCCAACCTCCCCTCCCCCAAAAAGGATAAGATGCTTATTGTTGGGCTTGCTCCCCAATTTACTACCTGATGATGTGTGCTGAGACTTCTACACATGTGCTAAATAAAAATATATTTGAAATGTGTGCCAGCAAAAGTGTGTTTTTGTTTTTCTCTGTATGCCCTGTTAGGGTTAGGGCCAGGACCCCACCTCATACAAAGACCTAAATAGGTATCTGGAATGCAGAACTCCGCCTTTTAGGCGAAAGTGTGCACCGAGTAATTTGAACTAATATGTAGAATGTAGATTTTCGCCTATTATCTGACATGGAATGAGTATTTTGAAGACGTTTTTGGAATCCAAATTTCAGTATCAGACGGAAATGTAAAGTATATCCAGAGGCCCAGGATGGCTGACTGTAAATGGGACATGGAGCCCTCTGCTGGGCATGAATGATTGTTTATTCAGATCTCAGTGGAGACGGGGTGACATGCACAAAAATGGCAAAGCACCCACTGGCTGTGCTACAAGGACCATGGTAACTCAGGCAACCGAGGATGAAAGCTGAGATTATCTTTCAGTTTCAGTGTGGTCCTCTGTTAATTCAACTGAATACCATACGGAAGCTGTGTCTTTCAGTTTCTGTATGTTCCCTGGTTTAACCCGAGACCACAGGAAGCTGATGCAGTTCTCACCTCAGATGGTCTTTAGTTTGATGTTGTCATTACCAGCTGTAACTTTTACAACCACTTCCATTTCAGCTACATGCTAAATCTTTAACACTGAACTCAGAGTGCCTCCAGCTCTATTGTATGCTTGAATGGTGACTATTTTGTGTCCAGCTAAGCCTTTCACGCACTCAAGTCCATGAAGGATGGGGAGCCCATACAATTGTTGAAGTCCATAACAGTTATATGGGACCTATAGGGTGCTTGTGTGTCAAAATCAGGTCAAACTCATGTTTATTGTCAGTTCTGCCACATGTGAGTCTCATACAGAGAATCGAAATTACATTACTCTCAAACCCTCGGTGCTACACAATAAATAAATTTCGCTAAAATGTGTGAGTATTGTATCCAGGATTTACGCTTTTTTTAGAGGTCTGAGCCTTAACTTAAGCCCTTAACTTAAGTGATAAATTGTTTGCTATAGATATAGATGATATAGATTGATAGAAAAACATTTATAATGCATTGATTGATCCAAATTTGGAATGCATTGACAGATACAAATTTGGAAGCTAGAATGCATTAACTGAACAACTTTAGAATTAGCATTTGGCGCCACCTACTGGACAAAACTGCAAACGAGAGCCTTAGTCAGAATAGGCCAAAAGCATGAGCATCAAATGCCTCTCTGTCTGACTGTATGCCCCTCTTTCTTCCTCTCTCTCTATACATGTCATTGAATAATAAATAATGAATTAAAGTAAAATGAATTGTTCATAAGTCCCGAGTTTTTTCATGACAGTAAACTGAACTGTCAAGCTGATATTGTGATTTCAGAGTAATAAAATCTAAATGCAATACCAGAACACTTTCATATATGTAGGTCTTTATTGTTTTTGTTCTTTAGTGGTTTTGAATGAATTAGGTCTACGGTGAGTATTTATGAGCCGGCTGATTTTAAAGTATATCTATTTACTGCTGTGTCATACATATGAACTGGTGGTGGTTAGGTGAGTAAGTAAAATCCAGCCCCCCCGAAGGAGGACTGGTAGTACACGGTCCATCACTACCGTTTGTTTGTAAGCCTCTGTGTTGTGTTTTATGTTTGTCCCGTGTTTGGTCTTTCTCTCTGTTCCTCGTCCCTTCCAATTAGAATGACTGTATTTAGTTTTAAATTTGTCTTTGTTTCTTCCCCTGGTTGTGTCTTTCTATTGGGCTCCCTGCACGACGTTTCGACGCTGTTTTGTCTTCATCAGGTGCTTTCTCTTGTATTTCTTTCTGTCTTCTGTTTCTCTGTGTTCTCTGTTTCCCTTTTCTGTTACACTTAATTTAGTTTTATGGCACCCCCTTTGTTTTCCTTTCCCTTCCTTCCTTATGTTTATGTAGATTGAGGTTAGGGTTAGGGTTGGGTTGGGTTAGGTTAGTTGTGAATGGCCTTCCTGAGGAAAACCGATACGCTACTCCCTCCACCACTCGTTAGCGTCCAAGAGATTGGAGTAGGTAGTGTGGCACTCTCACTCGAGATCCATATCGAGAGCCGTGTTTACAAAAGCAGTTGATTGTGTGTGTGTGATGTGTTGCCTTGGAGGGAGAGGCTTTATGTTTCTGAATGTGCTGAAGTGGGATATGTAGATGTTGTATATGTAGTAGCAAAAGGAAGTTTTTTGTCAGTGGCAGTAGTGTATGATCAGTTAGCGTGTTTAGTGTTGTTGCATGGGTGTTGGTGCAGTTGTGGAGGTACAAAAGCACTTAGTGGTGTATAGTGCAGTGCTAGGGAGGGAGACACCTTCCTCCAAAGCTTTTGTCATGAAATGTGCTGTGTGTGGTGTAGGGTGCAGTCGGCTCATAAAGAGTCCGTTGTTTTTGTGTGTGTATTTAGTGGGTGCAGGGGAAGTCCAAGGTATGATCGGAAAGAGGAGCAAGTGGAGAGAGAGGAAGTTATTGTCAGTGGTGGTAGTGTATGTGCAGTTAGCGTGTTTAGTGTTGCATGGGTGTTGGGGCAGTTGTGCAGGTACAAAAGCCTTTAGTCAGTGGTGTATGGTGCAGTGCTAGGGAGGGAGATACCTTCCTCCAAAGCTTTTTGTTGTGAGGTGTGCTGTGTGTGGTGTAGGGTGCAGTCGGATCGTAGAATCCGTTGTTTTTGTGTGTGTATCTAGTGGGTGCAGGGGAAGTCCAAGGCAGGATCAGAAAAAGGAGCAAGTGGAGAGAGAGGGGAGGCTCTTGTCAGTGGTAGTGGTGTATGTGCAGTTAGCGTGTTTAGTGTTGTTGCGTGGGTGTTAGGGCAGTTGTGTAGGCACAGAAGCCTTTAGTCAGTGGTGTATGGTGTAGCGCTATGGAGTGGGAGAGTCCTTCCTCCATAGCTTTTGTCGTGAAATGTGCTGTGTGTGGTGTAGGGTGCAGTCGGATCACAAAGAGTCCGTTGTTTTTGTGTGTGTATCTAGTGGCTGTGGGGTGAGCCGTTGATGGGGGGGTGTCGGTCGAGGTAGAAAAGGGAAGAGGGTTAGGGTCAGAGAGAGGGGGTTAGGGTAAGGGTTAGAGAAGGGGGTTGGTTAAGGTTAGGGTTAGGGTTAGGGTTAGAGAGGGGGTTTGGTTAAGGTTAGGGTTAGATAAGGGGTTTGGTTGAGGTTAGGGTTAAAGAAGGGGTTTGGTTAGGGTTAGGGTTAGGGTTAGGGTTAGGGTTAGGGTTAGGGTTAGGGTT
>JABWDQ010000053.1:0-33658 GCA_014839995.1 Xenentodon cancila | reverse complement strand
GGACTGTCTGATTATGACTGGTACGTAGAGAAAGGGAGAGCTACTCCACGTCGCTCCGACCTATATAATTGGGATAACGTGTTCGCCACCACGGGGTCATGGGACAAGAGTACGTATGCTGGAACCACAAAAAATCTCAGCAAAATAGTGACAATTGCTAAAAGTGGTGAAGGATTAGTGTTAAAAATAGATTCCACTCAACTGCCTATACCTTCCCCCTCTTCAAGAAACGAGTATTCTACCGGACAGTGCCATATCTGGGATGTATGCGTTTGGAGGCCTCACGCTAAGGACCCATGTATCCGCACGTTGATGTGTCCCAACATAACCACTGAAAAAGAGGAAAAAATCCAGGACCTCACCCTGGGGAGAAGTCAAGGATATGAACAAGTGAAAGTGTATGTTAAACCTACCACTGATGATTGGTTTAAAATATCTACTGGAGTCACAAAGGCAAGTAACAACTGGTTACTTATGGTTGAACAGTGCTGCACCTTCATACCAAATAATACTGCAGCTGACGGCAGCCTGACTCGGGCGCTGGATGGACTAAGATCCCTGAACAAGAAAATGAAAGACCACTCAGGAGTTGACACATCAGTGTGGGATGGTTTTGGTGACATGTTTGGGAAATATAAACATCTTGTGATGTCTATATTAATGTCAGTTGCTGTTTTTACAGCCATTCTCACCTTATGTGGATGTTGTTGTATTCCCTGTATTCGCGCTCTGTGTCAACGCATGATCACCACAGCTATAGCTCCAGTGCAGCAAAAAGTAAACGAAACTTATGCTCTCCTCCCCGTGGAAGACCCTGCACTGCTTGACGAAGACGAGAAAAGAGACTGACACAGATGTTTGTCAGGCCGTACCAGACTTATTTCCTGACCACAGCGACCATTACTAATAATCCCTCTGAGTGTACCACCTATGACTCGGGTTTGAAGTGACAGTTGAAAATCATAAAGTGAAGTTACTGTTCATGGATGTTTTTGCAGCATAAGTGCATAAACAGGAGGGAAAATGTTAGGACTGTAAATACATTTATTCACTTATACTGCTATATAGCGCTATGTGCAACCATATAATCATGAGAATAGAATGTTTTGCAGCAGCAGAAGCCAACGGTGATGGTACATGAACGGGCGCGGCTGCCAGGAACCAGCTCAACCGCCAACAGATGCAGGCAGAAGAGGAAGATTAAGCTTTCGCACGTTATGTTTATCATATGGCTCACATTCACTCCCTCCCTAGTTTATCTCTGTAACCAGGGCACACCTTTAACTTAATAAAAGGAAGGAGAGACGAGGCTGCTTCAGAGTGAGTTGGGAGATTGTAACTGAGCAGTCCTCGATTCGCTCTCCTTGCTGCAAGATTAAAACTTGAGTCTTGTGTCTTCCCTTAACAGGTTGAGGGTCATTCTGACCCTAACAGGATGACAGTTATGGACATCAAGCTCTCAGGTTATGTGTGTGACTACATCATGGATGAATTTCTTGTAGAACAGGTTTGTGGTACCCTCAACTGTGAGCTTTAGTTTCATAATAATGCCAAATGGACATGTATGCTTTTTGTTGCAGTAATAACCCTTGAGTCACCTCCTTGACTCTCAAAAAACGTGTGTTTGGTCAATTATTTGTTTGTTGTCATAAGGCTTCCTGGCTATAAATATGTTGAAAAGCTCATTTTCCTTTAAATTGTGCCACATTTGTGAGAAAAAAGCATTTGTGGGTTAAACAGCAGACTTGAGCATGTGGGTCAAGACATAAAGGACTTGGCAACGCTTCCTCTGCCCATGCCACACTTCTTATTCTGCTATTGACTCTGATCTGGTTACAGTGAGTGTGGTTGATTTAAAAAAAAAAAACATTTATATTATTACACTCCTTTTCCTTACAAATGTTACTTTATATAGTCAGCGTTTGCATACTTTGAATAAACGCATATTTAGTAAAGAATCAGCCAGCAGGTGACATCCAAATCCCAGTTCTGTTAAGAAAACATTTAGTTTTCTATGTGAAAAAGCCATCAAAGTTGTTAAAGAACAACAGTTTACTAACAGAAGATGATTATATGTGCATGTTTATTTATTGCCATAATAACTGTGGCTTGTGGACATTTTCTTTTATTAAAAAAAATGAACAAAAAAGGTCAGACATAACTTAATAAAAATACACCGTCTTGTTTTAGATCTTTCCCTGTGAGAGAAGGGAGGCATTAAAAAAGGAATATGACTTTTTTAATCATGTTATTCATATTGTATTCATATTATTCATATAAAGCTGAACCACACACTTCATTAATCTGACTATTAGATGGTTCAGAATAAACTCTTCCTTTAAAATGGTTTTAGCTATAGGTTTCCATCTATTGATCACATGATTTACATGTAATTTAGCAGAAAATTTCATATAGAAAAATGGTGTGCCGCCATGGAGCCCGTCGCGGGCCATACCGGATCCCAGAGGACGTGTCCGCTCACGAAGTCTATCCGAAAATATTTGAGAAGACACACAAACATGAACATTGCTTCGTGATTTATTTTGTTTTACACGAGTACGTTAATCGTACAGAAATTGAACCTGGGTCCTCCAGACCCAAGCCCACCACTGTAACCACTAGGCCACCACTCCCTTGAAAATGATGAACCTTCAATTTACGTGTCATCCTTGCGCAGGGGCCATGCTGATCTTCTCTGTATCGTTCCAATTTTAGTATATGTGCTACCGAAGTAACACGGGTTTGACACGAGTACGTTTAACCACTCCATTTCTCCCGTGTGTTCCAGGTGTCCGATGTTGTCCCAGGTGTGCCGCCATGGAGCCCGTCGCGGGCCATACCGGATCCCAGAGGACGTGTCACCTCACGAAGTCTATCCGAAAATATTTGAGAAGACACACAAACATGAACATTGCTTCGTGATTTATTTTGTTTTACACGAGTACGTTAATCGTACCGAAATTGAACCTGGGTCCTCCAGACCCAAGCCCACCACTGTAACCACTAGGCCACCACTCCCTTGAAAATGAGGAACCTTCAATTTGCGTGTCATCCTTGCGCAGGGGCCATGCTGATCTTCTCTGTATCGTTCCAATTTTAGTATATGTGCTACCGAAGTAACACGGGTTTGACACGAGTACGTTTAACCACTCCATTTCTCCCGTGTGTTCCAGGTGTCCGATGTTGTCCCAGGTGTGCCGCCATGGAGCCCGTCGCGGGCCATACCGGATCCCAAAAGACGTGTCAGTCTATCCGGAAATATTTGGAGAAGACACACACACTTTGTCATTTATTTTTTCATGATCATTCTTGTCATTGTGTGGACATCGTGCACATGCTGTATGTACGATGCAACCGGGTCCTCCAGACCCAAGCCCACCACTGTAACCACTAGGCCACCACTCCCTTGAAAATGAGGAACCTTCAATTTGGGTGTCATCCTTGCGCAGGGGCCATGCTGATCTTCTCTGTATCGTTCCAATTTTAGTATATGTGCTACCGAAGTAACACGGGTTTGACACGAGTACGTTTAACCACTCCATTTCTCCCGTGTGTTCCAGGTGTCCGATGTTGTCCCAGGTGTGCCGCCATGGAGCCCGTCGCGGGCCATACCGGATCCCAGAGGACGTGTCAGCTCACGAAGTCTATCCGAAAATATTTGAGAAGACACACAAACATGAACATTGCTTCGTGATTTATTTTGTTTTACACGAGTACGTTAATCGTACCGAAATTGAACCTGGGTCCTCCAGACCCAAGCCCACCACTGTAACCACTAGGCCACCACTCCCTTGAAAATGATGAACCTTCAATTTACGTGTCATCCTTGCGCAGGGGCCATGCTGATCTTCTCTGTATCGTTCCAATTTTAGTATATGTGCTACCGAAGTAACACGGGTTTGACACGAGTACGTTTAACCACTCCATTTCTCCCGTGTGTTCCAGGTGTCCGATGTTGTCCCAGGTGTGCCGCCATGGAGCCCGTCGCGGGCCATACCGGATCCCAGAGGACGTGTCAGCTCACGAAGTCTATCCGAAAATATTTGAGAAGACACACAAACATGAACATTGCTTCGTGATTTATTTTGTTTTACACGAGTACGTTAATCGTACCGAAATTGAACCTGGGTCCTCCAGACCCAAGCCCACCACTGTAACCACTAGGCCACCACTCCCTTGAAAATGAGGAACCTTCAATTTACGTGTCATCCTTGCGCAGGGGCCATGCTGATCTTCTCTGTATCGTTCCAATTTTAGTATATGTGCTACCGAAGTAACACGGGTTTGACACGAGTACGTTTAACCACTCCATTTCTCCCGTGTGTTCCAGGTGTCCGATGTTGTCCCAGGTGTGCCGCCATGGAGCCCGTCGCGGGCCATACCGGATCCCAAAAGACGTGTCAGTCTATCCGGAAATATTTGGAGAAGACACACACACTTTGTCATTTATTTTTTCATGATCATTCTTGTCATTGTGTGGACATCGTGCACATGCTGTATGTACGATGCAACCGGGTCCTCCAGACCCAAGCCCACCACTGTAACCACTAGGCCACCACTCCCTTGAAAATGAGGAACCTTCAATTTGGGTGTCATCCTTGCGCAGGGGCCATGCTGATCTTCTCTGTATCGTTCCAATTTTAGTATATGTGCTACCGAAGTAACACGGGTTTGACACGAGTACGTTTAACCACTCCATTTCTCCCGTGTGTTCCAGGTGTCCGATGTTGTCCCAGGTGTGCCGCCATGGAGCCCGTCGCGGGCCATACCGGATCCCAGAGGACGTGTCAGCTCACGAAGTCTATCCGAAAATATTTGAGAAGACACACAAACATGAACATTGCTTCGTGATTTATTTTGTTTTACACGAGTACGTTAATCGTACCGAAATTGAACCTGGGTCCTCCAGACCCAAGCCCACCACTGTAACCACTAGGCCACCACTCCCTTGAAAATGAGGAACCTTCAATTTGCGTGTCATCCTTGCGCAGGGGCCATGCTGATCTTCTCTGTATCGTTCCAATTTTAGTATATGTGCTACCGAAGTAACACGGGTTTGACACGAGTACGTTTAACCACTCCATTTCTCCCGTGTGTTCCAGGTGTCCGATGTTGTCCCAGGTGTGCCGCCATGGAGCCCGTCGCGGGCCATACCGGATCCCAAAAGACGTGTCAGTCTATCCGGAAATATTTGGAGAAGACACACACACTTTGTCATTTATTTTTCATGATCATTCTTGTCATTGTGTGGACATCGTGCACATGCTGTATGTACGATGCAACCGGGTCCTCCAGACCCAAGCCCACCACTGTAACCACTAGGCCACCACTCCCTTGAAAATGAGGAACCTTCAATTTGGGTGTCATCCTTGCGCAGGGGCCATGCTGATCTTCTCTGTATCGTTCCAATTTTAGTATATGTGCTACCGAAGTAACACGGGTTTGACACGAGTACGTTTAACCACTCCATTTCTCCCGTGTGTTCCAGGTGTCCGATGTTGTCCCAGGTGTGCCGCCATGGAGCCCGTCGCGGGCCATACCGGATCCCAGAGGACGTGTCAGCTCACGAAGTCTATCCGAAAATATTTGAGAAGACACACAAACATGAACATTGCTTCGTGATTTATTTTGTTTTACACGAGTACGTTAATCGTACCGAAATTGAACCTGGGTCCTCCAGACCCAAGCCCACCACTGTAACCACTAGGCCACCACTCCCTTGAAAATGAGGAACCTTCAATTTACGTGTCATCCTTGCGCAGGGGCCATGCTGATCTTCTCTGTATCGTTCCAATTTTAGTATATGTGCTACCGAAGTAACACGGGTTTGACACGAGTACGTTTAACCACTCCATTTCTCCCGTGTGTTCCAGGTGTCCGATGTTGTCCCAGGTGTGCCGCCATGGAGCCCGTCGCGGGCCATACCGGATCCCAGAGGACGTGTCACCTCACGAAGTCTATCCGAAAATATTTGAGAAGACACACAAACATGAACATTGCTTCGTGATTTATTTTGTTTTACACGAGTACGTTAATCGTACCGAAATTGAACCTGGGTCCTCCAGACCCAAGCCCACCACTGTAACCACTAGACCACCACTCCCTTGAAAATGAGGAACCTTCAATTTGCGTGTCATCCTTGCGCAGGGGCCATGCTGATCTTCTCTGTATCGTTCCAATTTTAGTATATGTGCTACCGAAGTAACACGGGTTTGACACGAGTACGTTTAACCACTCCATTTCTCCCGTGTGTTCCAGGTGTCCGATGTGTCCGAAGTTGTCCCAGGTGTGCCGCCACGGAGCCCGTCGCGGGCCATACCGGATCCCAGAGGACGTCTTTGGGAGAAAGGAGCGAGACAGCACCTCTCAGCTACTCAACTACAAGTAAGCAGAGACACGCGTGTACCCTTATTTTTATGTTGTCATGTACTGTGTGTGTGTGTGTGTGTGTGTGTGTGTGTGTGTGTGTGTGTGTGTGTGTGTGTGTGTGTGTGTGTGTGTGTGTGTGTGTGAGCGCGGTTTGTGGTACCAGGGGCACGACTTCCAGGCCCTGCGGGGCTTAAAAGTGGGCCCACGGCCGTGAACGGTGCGCAGGGTTGTGGTGTGGAGGTCCGTCCGCGGCGTCTTCCCCGGGGGCAGAGCGTGGCACGGTACTGCTGCCGGCTGGCTGGCTGATGGCTGCTGACAGGCTCATGCTGTGGGCACAGCACAGAGAGCAAGGGTGCTGGGTGTCAGAGAGCAAGGCTGGAGTCCCCAAAGCTCAAGCCGGGATGAGGAGCCCTGTGCTGGGCAAAGTGGCAAAGCCCAGACAGCCTGTGGTACCAGAGGCACGTTTCTGTGAAAAATGGCAAAGTCCTGACAGCCAGTGAAGAAATCAAATGAAGCGCGGGTAAACGGCGGGAGTAACTATGACTCTGGGAGAAAAGAGCAAAGCTGCGAGACAGCACCTCTCATCTGTTCTCTTGCCGCAAAGCAGAGAGCCGCGTGTATGTTTGTCATGTGTCCCCCTTGGCAGAACCGCATCCGATGCCAGACTTCGGAGGGCTCCGGCCTCGGGGACGGTTCCTGAAGAATTTCTCGGAGTTCCTGTGTATCCCAGGTGTCCCAGGTCGAGGAAAGGAGCAAACCCAAGACACAGCCCCTCTCATCTGCTCTCCTACAACAAAGCGGAGACACGCGTGAACTCTGATTATTATTATTTTGCTTTTTACTTTGTTTGATCAGTTTGTTAATACCCAATGTACGAATAAACATAAATTATACCAATTATTTAGTTGTGTCAATCTTCTCTGTGTCTCCGCAAATCAAACTAGCAAGAGTCATTATCACGTAAATCACTAATCACTCATTTAAACTAGAATGAATAAACATGAAGCCAGTTTATCAACTTCATTTGACACTAATGTAGACAAAAAAAACCCAAAAAACAACAACCCATAAATCAATTTGAAAGCATTACCGTTACCTTTTCATCAGTGGCGCTGTCTTCCAGCCGCAGACGGATTCTTTGATCAGCGCTTCTCTCCTCCAGGTTGAGAGCCGTGGTACTGATGCTGTGATGTTGGCTGGTGGCTGGACAGAGACTTCTGATTGGCTGTTAAGGGGACGGGAGGGGCGTGGTCATTGACAGTCACCGGTGTACAGCAGCGGCACAATGTCCAATGGAGTACAGGACAAAGAATCAGTACAGTCCCTTCTCCGACAAATGTTATGAAGATGTATACATGTAGTACATGAAATCATTTAAGAACGACTTAGCCATGAGGTGGCGCCCAAATATCAACAAACCCATCAGTTTAGAAACAGAAAAACAGTAGATGTTCATGTTTGTTTATAGCTGCTATAAGTGCCATGTAGATTTGACAAATTTTTCCCACAAATGTAAAATGTAAAAGTCGGGAAATGTTTAAAAATCACTTTGTATGTTTCAGATCTTTCAGTAAAGGTAGATATTTTAATAAAAGCAGTTTAAACTTCATACTATTGACTTTAGAGGAAAGCAAACACATTGTTCTTTGATTTATAAATCAAATAAAAATAAAAACTTTTACTATGGTTTTTGGTTAGTCCTGCGAAATAAGTGTTGTTTGTAATGTTGTATGTGAGCAAATAAAAGGCCAGGAAGTGCAATATTCAACTAAATTGTGTCCATTATTTTTAACTGATTAAATATCTTAATTCCTCTCACGAACTGCTACTAACTACGTCTAAACTGACTGTTAGGTGTCACGTAAGAAGATCTCCAAACATGAAGCAGGCAGGTGTGTGATCTAGAAGGCAACGTTTCAGTACAGATGCTCGTCTTAGCCACAGGTTTCCATCTATTGATCACATAATTTACACGTAATTAACAGAAAATTTCATATATAAAATTGTCAGACTTGCCTGCAACACACCCCTCAGAACCATCCAGGATAATAACACGTTTGGAGACTTTAAAAGTGTCAAAAGAGCTTTAATACGCATTCACAGCTTTAAAGAGAAATTAGATTAATCATTTTTAATGTACAAAATATCTAAAATATCCTATCCCTCATTATTCTGGGTTTTTTTAATCAGGAACCCTAACTGATGGACAGGACTCATTGATTCTGAAGGTTCTGAGGTTCTGAAGCCCATCCCAGTTGAGAGAGGTGGGGCACACTCCAGACAGTTTTCCAGGCCACCACAGGGACAGACGGAGACGAACAAACCTTCTTGGTGTACAATTACACAGCAAATATTCAAATGGGAAAAAAAAGCAGTAAATGTGACACTCTTTTTCCTTTCTTCAGACCACAGGGGTAGACTACCTTGTGACCCTGCTCTTGACCAGACCAGGGAATTATTCTGCCCCTTTCTTGAGGTCAGAGCTTCGAGTGGACACAGACCAGCCTGTCTGAATCTCCGTCCAGCTTCTGCTGGGTTCATGAGTTGCAGCACACTGCGACCAGTGGTACCAGGTGTCACTTTTGCCTTTCAGCCAAACTGCATGGGAAGTCCTCTCGATAACCTGGAAAGGACCCGTCCACCTGGGTTCTGACCACTTCCGTTTGATGGCTTTCAGGAGGACCCACTTCACGTCCGGGGGTCCTTGTGAAGTTCTGTCACGGCCCCTTTGATTGTTCTGCACCTGTTTTGAGAAACTTCTGACCAAAGTTTTTAATTTCTTATACAAAACATCTGGTTTAGGCTTGGCTAGGGGCTCTTCCCATACTAACGGAGCACTGGGACCCGGGAACTTCCGTCCTGTCGTCAACTCGTCAGGTGTGAACCCAGTGCTCTGGTTCACCGAGCAGCGTACTGACAGTAAGGCTAACGGAAGAGCATCCAGCCAGTTCGTACCACTTGCGGCACAAATTTTGGCCAATTTCTGCTTTAAAGTCTGATTCATCTTTTCTACCTAACCTTGTGAGTGTGGGTGACACACTGTTCCCAAATCATGCTTCAGTCCCAGCAGACTTTCCACCTGTTGCAGGTCACTGTTCTTAAAATGTGTGCCATTATCAGATCTTACCTTTTCAGGAAAGCCGTGCCTGGGGATGTACTGATTCACCAAAAATGTAATCACTGATTTACCATCTTCTTTCTTAGTGGGACAGGCCTCAGGCCAGCCAGTGAAGCTGTTCACACACATAAGGAGGTATCTGTACCCTTTAACGGGTGTGATCATATCTGTGTAGTCCATGACTATCTCTTGTCCTGATCTTGTATGTATGGGAAAAATTCCCATATGTGGCTTCACCGTGGGCCTGGGGTTGGAAAATGTACACACCTTACACGTGTCCACATAGTCTCTGGCCATATCCTTCAGGAATAGATGCCACCAATGACACAGCTTTCTCTCTATCTGAGCAGGTCCCACGTGTCCAACTCCATGAGCCTCGTTGAGGATCGTTTTCCTAATTCCAGGTGGAAGAACAATGCGACCATCTGGCCCTCTCCATAACCCTCGACATTCAATCGCACCTCTTTCTTTCCACACTGTTTTCCCCTGTGGACGAGTCTCATTCTGAGCCTGTTTTATCTGCTCTAGAGTCAAATGCAACTGAATTTCCTCCACACTTGTTACCATCTGTAGTCTAGGGGAATATCCTGCAGCCGCCTTAGCTTCTCTATCAGCCTCCTCATTCCCTCTGGCAACTGTTTCCTTTGTCATGACCTCTACATTTAACAAAAGCTATTCTTTTTGGGAGGAGTAGAGTCTCAGCCAAATCTCTCATTTCTTTCTCATGTCTGATAGGCTTGTGTCCTGCTGCCGAAAATGCTGTTCTCATCCACTGTTTCAAGTCCACCAGTGCTGCTCCGGCAGCATGCGCCGAATCTGTAAACACAGATACTTCCTTCCCTGCACCAGCCTTCAATGCTCCAATCACTGCTACTACTTCTCCTCTTTGTGCAGAGGGAGAGTTTTCCAATTTCTCTGCTTTCAAAGTCCTGAACTTTTCTCCCTCTTTTCTCACCACTGAAAACCCTGCCTGCAGACCCCCTCTATCATTTCTTAAACAATAACCATCTGTGAACAAGGCTTCTGACTCAGGAATGTACTCCGCCTTCAAACAGGACCCTTACGAGTTAAAGTCAAGTTAGGTGCATCAAACACTTTGCATAGTCTCTGCTGTCTGAGTGAAGTCGTAGTGCATGACGATAAGTTTACGTCACTATGCTGTGTGTCTTCTGATCATTTTTACCACACCAGCTGCATGCTAAGTGCCTTTTGGGTGTCGTTTTTCAGTTTTGTCCATCATTACGCTCACATACATAAGTACCCGTCTATCTCCCCTTGTTTCTGAAACAGAACTCCATCTGTTTCAGAAACATTAAGAAAGAAGGGTTTGTCATAATTAGGGAGAGCCGAATCAGCGGCTGGTGCCAAACATCGTTTCAAGATGGTAAAAGAGTCTAATATTATTCACTTCTATCTCTATCATAGAACAAAATCACATGAGGCTGTAACAGGGAGATCCAGGGGACGTCACTTTGAGAACACAGACAGCACCCCGGCCCCCTCCGGGCCCTCCGGAGCAGGAACTCCACAGTAGATGTCAACAGTCCAATCAGGTCCGCATAGAATAATGGCTCCGAGTTTGATAAGTCTTTTCTCAACAGATTCCCAGGCACCGATGGAGACACAACATTCCGGTGAGTTAAAGTCTGTTTGCCCTCTGAGGGGAGAAGTGGATTCTGCACAACCCCCAAGAAATCCAGAACTTCAACCGTGGTGTCAGATATTTCTTCTTTCTGGAATGGAGAGTTCATTGATGGGAAAGTTGCTCCCGCATCAACCAGAAAAGGCAGCTCACGACCTTTGACTTGGATCGGCAAGAGAGGGTCTGCTGTACCCACTCCGCCTCCAGGGTGTGTTTTCCCCGTCGTTTGGACCCTCGGCCTCGGCCCTGTATTTGGTTCTGGAGACAGTTGCGAGCCCAGTGTCCCAGCTGACCACAGAAGAAGCAGGCCCCGCCCCCCTCTCAGCGGCCATACCCTCGAGCCCCAGAGCCCCGTCCTCCTCTGTGTCCCCCTCTGCCACGTGGCTGTCTAAAGCCAGGAGGCATATAAAAACCCATCCCTTATGGTGTGGCCGGTCCCCATGGTCCAGGAGGTGCAGGTACAAATCCTGCTGGTCCTGATCGGGAACTACTGCGGCTATTATTCATTTTCTGTTCTTTCTTCATATAGTCTTTTATCATTACTTTGAAAGTCACACACAAAAGTAAGCGGTGTAATTTTAAGGAATCCTTGCAGTTTTATGTAAATCTGATTTTTAAATGTAGCTCCCACAGTTGCTGCCTGGAGGAGAATCCGAATGGGATAAAATACTCTATGCTGTAAAAGTTAGGTTAAGAATTCCATCATTGTTTCTCACATTTATACTGATTTAACCTCAGTAAAAGAGCAGAGTGAACGCCTGCATGACCTCCATAGTTCATGAGACTTCTTGGATGTCATCTCATTTTTGTGTTTACCAACACAAAACAGCTGGAATGCAACCCTGAGTCAGAACAGAGCCAGAGACGGAGCTCAGAAAGACTTCAGCTCATCAGTTCAGGTAAGTTCAGATACGTTCTTTTAGATGCTGTCCAGCAGATTCCATCGTGACTGAAACAGTTAATGGGCTCTGCTTTGTTTTAGTGATGCTGTTCTGTTGTCACAGAGAGGCTGAGTTTATTTACGATATTTGACCACGAATGCTGCTGATAGATGATGAACAGACAAGGAATAAAAAGCTGCTCAAATATCATCCAAGGGGCCTCGTAATGTCCTCGCTGGCAATCTGATACCTTCTAACGTGTGGCCATAAATGAGATTTGTCCTTTATAATAATGCTAATCCTAAAACTATGCAACATTCATTTGATTTTGTTTTATGAGACCAATCAAGCCGAGAGAACAACGAAGCAAAGTCTATCTGTGGATGAAGGCAAACATTTTATACAGCTGAAAGTTCCTGAAGAAAAGAAAAAAGATGCTGAGCTTAGTTGATTTAATCAAACAATTTAAACTAAGTTTATGCTTTTGTGTTGCTTCGATTCTCATCTAATGAATTAATTATCGGCCTAAATTACAGTAACGCTGCTGTAGTGGTGTCCAGGACTTCTGCAACGCTACGTTGTTCTGTTGTTAAACTGTATTTATCAGCTTTGCCGAGGCAGCACATGTTCACGTTTTGCCGATACTGTTTTTGTTCGTACATGACAGACGGAAAGAATTTGTCCTCTGAGGCTGCTGCAACTAGCAGAAAGTTTACCGTCAATATCCTGACCTGTACATGAACAAATAATGTTGTGTCAGCGCTCAGACAAAAAGCAGTAAACTCTTATAACTCTTATATATCTTGTATCTTTCTCTATTAAAAATACTTGCTTGTTCTGCTTGTTTGCCAAAATTATCTCTTTTCTTCTTACACTCCTCTTCCTCTTGCCACTGAAGTTTCTTCAAACTTTCCTTTTCATCACCTGTTAGCTTTTCGCCTCCCAGCAATTTTTTACTATCTACTATTCTGTATTATTTATTATTACTATAACTTTTTATTCATATTTCTATTCATCTTATTTTTCCTATTTTTATTCTTACTCATTTTTGATTCTTTATTTTTCCAGCACTTCCTTTGTCTTTGTGCTTCCTGTTGAGGAGGACAACACTTACTCCAAATTACTTATTTGCACCGACAACGGTTTCCAATCCTGCTTCTCTTTATTTTTCTCGATTCTCCCATCATTATCTCTTGTTTCCCGGTCAAAGTCTCCGTCCGTATTTCCCTGTCTAGACTCCAGAGGTTAACAGTCAGATCCTATTCAGTTGTCGTTTCCTATCCGTCAACCTCGTTGGGGTTTCGGAAAAACAACCCTGAATCTGGATCAAGACACCGTTTCCCTCGAATCTCTCCGTCTCGGAGACAAGCACACTCAGTTTGTACTCACTGTTATGCAGACGTTGTCCGTCTGGGACTTCGGGGACCTCCACTCCCCGGGCCTCCAACCCAGTCTACAGAAACCGCCCTTTCTGGATTTCTGTCAACTCGTCAGCTGGCAGCGGGGGCAACCACCTGAAAGTTTCACTATACTCCCTTCTTATTAGGATCAACTCCTTGATTTGAATCAAGTTCAATTGCAGAAATGTCGGCAACAGGTTTTCTGCTCACCTTTTAGTTGTGGCCAGCCAGAGTTGATCCATCCAAGAAGGACAGGAAGAGAGCTCCGTCCACTTTTCCTGGAGTCTTTTCCCATCCCGGACGAGCTACCAAAATGTTGAAGCCCAGCTTCAGAGTTCTTTGATAGGAAAGAGACACACTTGTTAAACATCAGCATCCAATTTTTAACCCTTTATTAACCAATCATTCTTGTACAAGTACAGATATATCTGGAAATCTCAATGCATGTGTAAAGGCCAGCATACTGATGAGATCTGTCTTTTGCTGGCGCTGTCCTTCTTTTATACCATAACACCACACCTTTCCTTATCCTTGAACATTCAGTGTCTACAACACCCACCAGACAGTTATTCCACAACAGTTATTCCACAACATTCACTCCATAACATTCCCTGCCAGTCACAACACATGGCATGATGTCCTTTAACTCTGTAAATGAATAAATAAGCAGTTGGTTACTAAATGTCATTATATTCTCTACTAGTAAGCAGGTGGTCAATAATCGTGCAATGTTTATTATATTTTCTACAACTAAGCAGGTGTTTATTATTCAGCACGCATATGTAATGTAAATGTATTTTCAACACAACCCAAATAAAAAGTGTCCAGTCCAGGTGAGGGAGAGGACTTCACATGCAGTTCGGCTGAAAGACAGAGGCGACTCCTGGTTTCACCGGTCACAGCGCAGCAGCCGAAGAGCCCAGCAGGACCTGGAATGAGATTCAGACTGGAACAATTATTACAATCCTTTTCCTTACAAATGTTACTTCATACAGTCCCGTGCCCTGGAAAACGTTGAAGGTCCGGAGGCGTCCGGTGAGCTCTCGCTGGCCCTTGAAAATCAGGAGGACATGGTGTAACTCTCCTGCCAGGCCTACCCATATCACCATAAGGTCTCCAAGGCTTCTGGCGATCTCTGATCTCCTTCCATCTTTGCATGGCAATAGTACGTCGGCAGACCATCCTGCACCCCAAATATCAGCCTCAATGTACAATTACTTCCAAAATTATATGGTTAGGAAAATTGTCAAAAAAGCAGTTACCCTTCATCCAATAATAAGGCATAGTATTCCGTTTTGGAAACTTGTGTCCACATTTACCTTTGCATTGCATGGAAGGGCTCTGACACCATATTAAGGTATTGCCATTGTAAACTTCTCTCACATAAAATTTGTATTCAGTTCTGAACAATTTTTCAACAGAAAAACACTGTTAACTACACGTGGTATAAAATATGTAAAGAAAAAAGTAGAAGTAAAGTAAAATGAGTTAAACACATGTATATTACATCTAAATCTCTAGTAGGAAAAAATTTAAAAACAAATTAGCTGACCAGCGGGACTCCTTCACGATTGTGTCCGGGGTTGGTGCGCTATTTTCGGATTCACACCGTCCTTCGCGCACCCCCGACTTCCAGAAGGCTCCCAAACATGAAGACTTCGTAAAATTAAAAAGTCCACCTCCAGGGCTGACCAGCGGGACTCCTTCGAGATTGTGTCCGGAGAACAGTCCCGGACAATTCAGGCTCTCCGACGGTATATAGAAACTGGGTTGGAGTCCCGAAGACCAGGTCCTCAAAGTACCACAGACGAAAAGCAAAACTACGAAAAAAAGATGGGTCCGAGTGTCGCAGGGTTCAGGTCGTCTCCGAACACGAGAAACTGTAACCGGAAGTGAGTAGAAAAAGTGTGTCATAGTTTTTAACTAACTAAGTGTTATACCATAGAAAACAATAAAATACCATAACTATTATAGCAGCAACAGTTTGACGCCATCATAATGGTAAAACCTCAGAGTAAGACCCGACCGAGGGGGGGCGCTGCAGGGTGATGTTAAGTATATGTTTCAAAGAAGAACAAGAAAGTCACGTGGAGGTTTGTTTGTAATGTTTTGATTTTGACTACACGTAACACTGTTGCCCTGAGCAAGGCCCTTAACTCCCCCGGGGCGCCCCACTGCTCACTAGTGAAACTAGTTGATGGGTTAAAAGCAGAGATGTGTGCATCGTACATACAGCGTGTGCACGATGTCCACACTGACAAGAAAGGGAAGAAAAAAAAAAAAAAAGAATTGTCAAAGATTTATACCACGAGAGGCATGAATTGGTGGAATGCTCTTCCCTTAGCATTGATGTCCATCAGGACTTCAGTAAATCAGGGAACAGGATTTACTCCGTATGAGTTGACAACGGGCAGAGAGTTGTACAGGACCAAGCGGTCAGAGGCCAGGTGGACAGCTTCGTTCCAGGTGACGGAGAGGACTTGACATCCGGTTCAACTAAAAGACAGAGGCGACACCTGGTTTCACCGGTCACAGCGCAGCAGCCGAAGAGCCCAGCAGGAGCTGGAATGAGATTCAGACTGGACCGTCTGAAATGAATAAAACCTCAAACCTCATTCATCATTGTATTAATGTCTAATGTGCGATTTTTGGTTGTTTTCACTGGATCAATAGGTTTGTTTCAGCTGTGTTAGAAATGGTGCCTTTTTCAGGGAAATCTGAAGTAGGTCAGGAGTAACTGCTGGAAGTACAAGTTAACAAGGATGAGGATGACCTCAGCAGTGGACGAACATGTGATCTCCTATAGGAGATCAAAAGGGGGAATTGAAGGAAAATTATAGATTATTAGTTTTATTTAGTACCGGTAGCCGGTACTCCGGCTTCCTCCCACAGTCCAAAAACATGCAGGGCAGGTTAATTGATCATCCTAAAATTGCCCGTAGGTGTGAAGGTGAGTGTGCTCTGTCTTTCTATGTGGCCCTGCGATGGCGACCTGTCCAGGGTGGACCCCTGCCTTTCGCCTACTATGCGTCGGGATAGGCTCCGACAGACCCCCGTGACCCGGAGACGGATTAAGCGGGCATAGATAATGGATGGATAGTTTTATTTATATTACAACTCAGCAATGAGTAACATAGTAGAGCATTAGGTTTTAGTTTATTTGCGTATGTCCTTAGGCTGTGAGAGTGTTGTTGGGTGAGTAGTACAGTGAGGCATGCAGAGGAGGTCATCCACAGAGACGGGCAGCTGATCAGAAACATGCTGACCAGAGGACACAGGGGTTAGGACCACCTTTTGATCAGGGGGGCTGCTCACTAGTGAGATGAGCAGGACGCTGGTGTGCTGTGATAAATAGGGTGTAGCCTTAAACGGAGGGTTTTAGCCTGAAGGAAATACGTTACAAACGGTTGTAAAAAGGGCAGGAAACAGACCTGCATTAACTCAGGATTGTATAAAAAGGGGTTAGATCTCATCTGTATGTGTAGTAACTGGTTGGCGTCTAATCACTGAATGATGTCTAAACGCTGAATTTATACTTACCATGAGAACTGTAACGCAACATGTAAGCTTATTTGTAATGATGAAAGGAGGAAAGCCCGCGGAAGGAAAGATACTGGAAGCAGAGATACTTGTAGGGACCCAGAGAGCCAGCTGCCTCATTAACCTGTCACAACAAAATTATTGCTATATAACAGGGGCAGATAAGGCGTTGAGGCAATGCCTTTGATGAACAGGTGTGGGTATGATGCCCTTGATGTGTGTACACACTGATATCTGGCCTGTAGGACTCAGAAGTAAGGCAGTAGGGAGAAGTGTACCAACATCTTATGATCTGGGTAATGTAGAAAACAAGGGGCATCATGTGTAAGGACTACCCCTCTAGGTAGAGGAAGGGCCGTGTGTATGTTTTTAAAAAACCCAGAAGGATCAGACCAGACTCCGGTAAGAAGGATAGATAACACTTAATGGAAGTAAATCAAAGAAGACAGAACAAAGAAGAAAAGGGGCCCAGGGACGTGTCCCCAAGCCCGAAAAACAGTATAAAAGAAGAGGGTATTTTGTAGATTTTTAGACTTAGCCCGGGCTACTTCTCATGCATGGTGCTGTTGTAACTCTACAATAAACCAGCATTAAGACTTGGACGCCAGCTGTTTCTGTCTCATCATTGCTCCGTGGAGACTTCTCATCAGTAATTTACTACTATAGATTTAAGGCTTATTTTTAAGGTAATAGTTAAATAATTGGACGTTGAGAAAATCCACTACATTTATTGGCGAGCCAGCCAGGAGGAAGCGGTAGGGACTGGACGATCAGGGACGCTGGTTGGAGGCCAGAGACCCCAGGGGCCCCCATATCCACCAGGTGAGATACCAATTCTTTTTTCCTTTTTTTCTAAATTTTATGGTGATCCAGCCTCCACCTGGCTCCAGTGGTCAGAAGGTTCTGATAGACTTCCTCCGAACAAACCTAGTAGAACAAAAAATAATAGATACGTGAGATATGAGAGGTAACAGCTGGCGATTAGGTCTACGTATGAATGATTGTTAATGTGATTAATGTACTGTTGGTTTCTTATGCTCTGACCGTCGATGTATGTCCTGAGAGTTACTGCGGATCTAATGATTGCTTGAGGAGTGAGAAGTGTGTGTGTGTCAAACGCGTTAAACTGTCATAGAGTCACTTAGAGTAGAAAAGAAGAGTAAGTACTGGTAGAAGCAAATAGTGACGATTAACTGTGTAGTGTATGAGCTCATTAATAGTGTAGTTGGGGAAACTATAGAAAATAAGTTAAGTACCGCCTGCGGGAAGACTACTTTTGCCTGTCGAGGGAGTAGCCCGAGGCCGGGAAGTGAGTAATAAATTTTGTGCCACCCGCAGGAGGTCAGAACTACTTTGCCTAACGAGGGGTAGCCCCGGGGTCGGTCGGAGGAGATGAGATACTGCTAGAGTGCAGGATAGTGAGGTTACTGAGAACCTAAAAGACTGTAGCGGATGAGACCTACAGTTAATTTTGTGGTGTGAACTGTTAAGGAAGAGACTTACAGTTAAAAGTTTTTTTGTTGTCTGATAAATTGTTGTAAACCGTACAAGAAGAGACTACAGTAGATGAATGTGTATGGAAAAAAGAAAAAAGCGCTGCTAAAACAGGCCTAGGCTGTAGATAATGTACATATAAAGATCAAAGAAAGTGTTATTAAAATCCATAGTGTTGTCCTAATAACCTAATGTTGATAAAAGTGTATATACAATAACTAAAGAACAGTAGAAGTGTTGTTAATATCCATAGTGTTGTCCTACTAACCTAATGTTAATAAAGTGTATATACAATAACTAAGAACGGTAGAGCAGAGTAGAGTAAGTCACATAACGGTGATAGTAAATTATTGTTGTGATAAAAGATAAGTGCCTTTGTAGGATTCAGCTGCTAGAAGCAGTGGTAGTAAGAATAACATTGAAAAGATAAGCACGAGTGGCTCTAACAACATATAAAAATTGAAGGAAAAGATAGTCAGACTTAACTCTGCATTGACTAGAGTGGGGGCTGCGAAGAGACGAGGCAGACACCAAGGTAGGCGTTCTCGTAACCCGAGAGCTCAGAGTGACGCTGTGAACCATGGGAGCCAATAGTAGCAAGCAGGGGGAGGTACTAACCCCCGCTAAATTAATCATTGTCACTCACCCAACCAATCGAAGGAAAATACAACAGTGCATGAAGAAATGGCACAAACTAACAGCTGGGAAGAACAGATGGCCCCTTGAAGGCAGCTTTGATCCTATTTGTTGTGATATGGTGGAAGAAGGATTGAGAAAGAAGGACAAAAAGTATGACGCAACGCACTTAAAGAAAAAACAGAAAAATGCTGAGCAGAGCGATATCCTACAATACTTTAGAGTAGAAGCCACCAGGAACTCAATAGTGCAGGGAAATGCAGCTCTCAAACCGCCGCCGTATAACACAGGAGAGGCAGGACAGTTTGTGATATCAGACCCAGAAGATGCAGCAGGAACGATCACGGGAAAAATACAAATTGTAATAAATGAAGAAGAAGAAAAACTAGGCAGGGAAAGGTACAGTAGACGAAGGGAAAATCACACCACATCATATAAAACAACAAAAGAAATTGCAGAGGAGAAGGAAAGACGTGAAAAAATAAAAAGTTATGAGGACAAAATAAGAGAACTAGAAGAGAAAGAACTGCAACAGCTGAAACAACTGATAGACAGCGATATGCAACACAAAGTCCAGATATCACCAGAAATCTCGGGAAGTCTGTTAAGGGAGGATCAGCCAGAAACGAGGCGTACGGATGGTGGGAGGACAGCAGAAAAAGATGATAAGGATGACGACAGCAGTGTGAGTGGATCTACGGACGAGGACAGTGAAGCAGGCTCAGACATGGAGAAATGCACGGAGCATGTAGGAGGGGCCACAGGCAGGAGTCACCCGCAGCCTCCGCCTCACTATGGGAGTGAGTACATACCGAGTACACCCTCCAAGGCTAATGTATGTCAGACTTTTGACCTTAACCTGCAGGTGGAAGAAATAAAAAAGGAAAAAGGGATGATAACTAGGAGCAGGAGCATAAGGAGAGACCCGTTCCAGCGGGAAGTTGCAGGGGGAGTGTATCCCCTGCTGGCCAAAGGACCTAACAACGCCTATCGGTATGTTCCATGGTCATTTATGGATATGATAACTCTTGCAGGCAAGTTAACTCCTTTGACAGATGGAGCAAACAAATGGATCGAGAAGCTGGAAGAACTCACAGGAGGAATAAAGCTGGCAGGAGGAGACATCAAGGCTCTGCTGATAAAAGCTGCAGGACGAGCTGCTACCGCAGAGATATTTGAGATGGCCGGATATACACCAATGATGACCACGCATAATCATGATGAAGTGCCGTTCGATTTGATGCGGACTCAGGTGTGGCAAGCATTAAGAGATAAGTACCCCTCACGCATGGATCCAGCTAACCTGGAGAAAGAGTGTTTGAAGGAGTGTGACAACCCATCACAGTTTCTGTATGATTATCAGAAAATGTGGAAAGCTGAAACCGGGAGTGAGTGGAATGAAAATAACTCCACAAGAGCACTGTTTATGCTGTATGTGAAGAATGCCATGCCCAAAGAGGTACAAGCAAAGCTGAATGGAGTGGTGGGATTGATGAAAATGGAATGGCCTGTTTTCTCTGAGCATGTAATCCACTATGTGAATGCACACAGAGAGGAAAAGCAGGCCTTGGACGATCACAGTAAGGCGCTGGCTACCAAGCTGACTCAGCTGCAAATAGGTGAGCTGGCAAAGCAGAAGAAGGACAGAGAGAGACCTAAGCCTCAAGCAGCCGTGAGTGCGACCGCTCCTGAGCCAAAACCTGAGGAAGGAACGGTAACACAAGCACCTGTAATAGCACCCAACATGGCACCTCCTGTCACTCAACAGACACCTGCTGCGCCTAATGCTTTTCCTATAGTGCCACCCACAGGCCAAATTCAGAGTCAGCAGTTCCCACCTATCCATGTGCACCTCAACCAAGGAGGAGGCATCCAGCAGCCTGTAGCTGGGAGAGGACGAGGCGGCCCACCCATGAGGGGAAGATGGACAAGGCCCCAAAGGCAGACACGAGGCCCACCTCCAGGCCAGTACCAATCAGCCCCACAGGTAACTTCAGCAGCACCACATTACCAATCGAGGTTGCAGTGCTGGGGATGTGGACAAACAGGACACATGCAGAGGGACTGTCCGATCAACCCTTGGATGGGGACTCAAGAGTTCCAGCCCAGGATTCTCCAACCCGGGAACAGGCCCTGATCCACAAGGTAATGGACCGTGGACGGGTCCAGCTGCATACTGGCAATAGGGATGCCCAGAGAAACCTGAGGGGGAGGAAAACAAGGAGCCGGCCTACCCCTCTCAGCTTCAAAGATTCGAACAGTAGGTTTCTCTGGGAAGACACAAATAATACCAATGACTGAGCCGGTTCCATTGAAAATAGGAGACAAGACGATTTATACTCCTCTATTGTATTCAGCGGATACACCAATTAATCTCCTGGGAAGGGATGTACTATGTCGGCTGAATGCAAAAATCAAATGTACACCAGATGGCATCTATTTTGAAGTAGACGACAAACCTGATTGCATGTCTGTCCTCATGATGCCACTAACGACTCCTACAAGATCTCCACAGGTCTCATCCAAAGACCCAGAGGCACAAGTCTACTGGATGAAACTGACGACGCCTGATTCTTTCCTCAACCATGAGTGGGAAACGTGGAGACCATTGATAATGAATCATTATGACATGGCTAGAGAGCCAACACTTCCACTCCACTGTACCATGTTGTACGACAGAGATCAAACTCATGAGGACTTTGAGAAAAGCTGGGATGACAACATTAACAACAGAACTACAGTTATCCAGTATGAAGACATTATAGTAGGACCTCAAGGAGCAGCGGCAGCTGTAAAGTTCGCAGAAGAAAAGATCAAAGACTGGTTCCAAGTTCCTAACTCGTCACCTCATGTCACTCTGTTAATTGCTGATAAATACGAGTCACATGATCTAGGTCCTATGATCCTCGCAGCAAGACAAGTCAAAGCTTGGACTCCAACAGACTGCCCCGAAGTCAGTGTTTCATCAGATGGACTATTTTTCAAAATCACATGCACACATGCAGATGAAGTGATAGCAGAAAGGGTTAAACTACCGCGGGAAAGAGCTAGGCACATGGTAATGACGCAAGAACACATAGAATTATTAGAACAGGTCCCAGCACAAGTATGGTCACAACACAAGACAGATGTAGGATTAGTGAAATCAGCTGAACCACAAAGGTTCAGTTTAAGATCACACATTAGATTACCCTACCAGAAGCAATATCCCCTTAGACAGGATGCCATAGAAGGAATAAATCCCATCATAACGGGATTAGAAGAAGCAGGAGTCTTAATAAAAACAAAAAGTGCATGCAACACCCCGATCTTTCCCATCAAGAAAACAGGTGGTAATGAATATAGACTAGTGCATGATTTGAGACAAATTAATGCTATTGTGGCTGAAGAAATGCCCATTGTACCTGACCCCCACACGTTGTTGTCCAATATACCACCAGGTACAAAATGGTTTACGGTGATAGATCTGTGCTCTGCATTTTTCAGTGTACCAGTTCATCCTGATTCACAATATTTGTTTGCCTTCACTTATAAGGGTCAACAATATACATACACTCGCTTACCACAAGGGTTTGTGCACTCTCCATCCATTTTTAATCGTGTTCTTGCAAATGATCTCAGCCACCTAGACATACAGTCAACCACCTTGATGTATGTCGATGACATCCTGATTTGCTCTGATTCCAAAGAGCAATGTGAAAAAGACTCTATTGCAGTGCTGACGGCTCTGGCAGAAGGCGGTCATAAAGTAAGTAAGAAAAAACTGCAATTCTGTCAAACAACAGTAGAATATTTGGGCAGACAGCTTAGTGGGGACAAGAGGCATATTGCACCGTCCCAGCTGGAAGCCATAAGTCAAATACCAAAACCTGAAACTGTTGGTCACATGTTGTCTTTTTTGGGAATGGCAGGTTACAGCAGACCCTGGGTTTGTGATTATGCTCTCAAAACAGCCCCGTTAAGAGCATTAATCCGGGCAGCAGGACAAGGACAACAGTCAGCCAGACCACAGTGGACTGACGAGGCAGAAGGGGCATTCCAAATGCTGAAAAAAGATCTCCAGACTGCCCCAGCTCTAGCCAATCCAGACTACGGCAAACCATTCCATTTATATGTGGCAGAAAGACGTGGGTATGCATGTGCAGTGTTGATGCAAGAGACTCCAACAGGTAAACAGCCAATTTCCTACTACAGCACAAAATTAGATAGCGTGGAGGAAGGGCTGCCACCCTGTTATCAAGGGTTAGCAGCGGCCGCCTTCGCTTACAAAAAGGCCTCTGTGATCACTATGGGCCATCCAGTATTTTTGTATACTTCGCATCAACTGCATGCATTGCTTACCAGCCCACGCTTTGTGATAACCCAAGCACGACGAACAGGTTATGAGATTCTGCTTTCAGGACCAGACCTGACGGTGCTGAGATGCACTGCAATCAATCCAGCCACCAGAATGGTATTGCCAACGGAAGGTGAGCCCCATGATTGTCTCAAGGAGACGGACACCTTCATGAAAGTGAGAGAGGAATTGTACAACCACCCCATCCTGTCTGACCTGACATTGTTTGTTGACGGCTCATGTGTTAGGGGTGAGACAGGAAATAGAGCAGGATATGGCATAGTTCAACTAAATCCTGATGGTACTTTTACTAAAGTGCTATCCGTGAGTGTGGACCAGCCTTGCTCCGCCCAATTAGCGGAGATTAAAGCACTGACTGCCGCATGCAAACTAGCAGCTGACAAAAGGGCAACAATTTACACTGATAGTGGATACGGTTACGGAGTATGTCACATAAACGCAAGTATTTGGAGACAGAGAGGGTTTGTGCGAACTGATGGAACTCCAGTAGCACATGGGAAAGCAGTAGTTGAGCTGATACAGGCTATGCAACTTCCAACTGCATTAGCCATAGTTAAATGTGCAGCACATCAGAACAGCAAATCACCAGTAGCAATAGGAAACAACTTAGCAGACGAAGCAGCCAAAGAAGCAACAGGACAGACCATACAGGGACCAATTTTGTTTGAGGAAGACTGTGCGCCCATTACAAACCTAGCATCATTGATAGAAGCACAGAACAAGGTCTCAGAGGCAGAGAAACGCTTGTGGGTCCAAAGAGGCGCTGTCCGGACCTCACACCCTCATCCAGGGCTGTGGAGGGGCTTCTGCGGACATTTTGTCTTACCATTATCTCTACTGCCTATTGCTATTAAGAAGATGCATGAACCAGATCATTGTTCCAGAGCCCAAGTAATCAGGAAGCTACAAGCTGTGTGGTGGTCTCCGTACATGACACCGATGGTTGACAGAGAACTTGCTCTGTGTCCCCACTGTCCGAAGTACAATGTTCGTAAAACGTTCACCCAGCCGCTAGCTCACATTCCCATGCCAGATGGTCCTTTTCGCCATCTGATCATGGATTATGTGGACATGATCAACCGGGTGCAAGGTAAAAGATACATGCTTGTTGTTGTTTGCAGGTTCAGCAGATGGATCGAGGCATGCCCAACCTCCAAGGCTGATCACAAGTCAGCAGCAAAATTTCTATGTAAAGAAGTGTTTCCTAGGTTTGGGATGCCAGACATCATATCATCTGATAATGGCCCACACTTTGTTTCACAGATAATACAAGAAATGTTTAAGATCCTGGGAATCAAACAGAAGTATAGGTGTGTTTATCACCCGCAGTCTCAAGCTTCGGTTGAGCGAGCCAATGGTGTTTTGAAAACTAAAACTGCTAAGATCATGGCAGATAGCAAGGGAAGGCTAACCTGGGTAGATGCGCTGCCCCTTGCTCTGATGGCAATGCGTTCTCAAACCAATCGATTAACCCACCTAACCCCTCATGAGATGCTTACAGGTCGGCCTATGCCACTCCCACAGACCAGAGGACCCCTTGAAGGACCAGCTCCACAAGAAGAGACGCGGGGCTCACTTGGCCCACAGGCGGATGTACATCCGCCCACAACGGGCGGGGAGTGGGCTTCCTCTGACTCAGATTAGTAGCATGCTGATGATGTTAACCCTTTGTGGCTTAACAACGGGGGAAGTTGTAGTATTAGGCAATACTAATACTAATCTGAACACAGCAGCTTCAGGACACACGTTAGACACATGTGCCCTAGCAATGGTCACATTAGCTACTAACAGGGGAATAATCGATAACGCTAATGGGGAAATTAAACATGTAATGCATGTCAAGGCAGATATATATGATTATGTGTTGACAGAAGAAGTGGGAGCTGAGTCAATGGGTACGCATTGGCCGGGATAATAATATTTCTAATGTTTGATAATGCTAAAATTCAGCAACTAATCATATATATGTATAGATGCATACATGAATGTCTAATCATTAAGTAGTCACTAAAACAGCCAAGGTCTCCATCACAGACTGTTGAAAATGGCGGAGGCGTTCTTTACCGGACCCCAAGTGACCCCGGATGACGGGCAGGGACACTGGGACAACACATACATACCTTTAGATACACAGCCACACGTAGGTACAAGCACACTTGTTCCAAACAGGAACCCTGGAGAGTTCCAGCAGGAGGAGTGGTACTCGAACCCGCCACCAGAGGTACCAGGGGGGAGCCGTTTCCAGGCACCACCGAGGAGACCAGCGAGACCATCCGCAGATTCAACTATGATCCAGGGGCCAGAGGTCATCAGGTCCAGCCCAGCAAGTCCGGTGAATCCAGAAGATCGTGAAATGCTGGTGGAAATCTACCATGGTCCACCATCAGCAGTGATCCAGCCTACGTCTTACAGACCACCCTATCTCAGGCTCAGCCCAAGTGATGTGGCTCAGATCTCCAGATTCCTGGTCCATCCTTTCGAGCAGTATACACGCAGGGAGAAGCTCCGCAGTGAGATAGGGACTATGAGTACAGCTGTCTACTCCTCATTGCAAGCAGGACTGACCCCTATGGCCCGCAAACAGATCCGGAAGATCAGGCACACTACTTATAAACGCAAAACTAACCAGAAGCTGAAGCAGCTGAGAGTCGAGCATGAGAATCTGCCAGACAGCCATCATGCTCCAGCAGAAGGTGGGCCAGTTGCAAGCTGAACGTGATCAAGCCAAACAAACCATAACACATCTCCAGCAGGCCAACACCACTCTCCTCAAGTTCTGCCACGCCAGACTACAACAGCAAGCTACTGCAGTCACTGGAATGGAAGTCATGCTGAGTAGGGGAGTGGAACGTGCCTCCCCACGTCACCACAATGAACTGTGAAGGGACTACTGTAATAACTGATTGGGGATATTACTAAATACAAACAATGGATGTGTAATTATGACTACTTATTGATAGAACCTAAGCATAAGTAACACTTAGACAGCAGTTAAATTGTGAGGGCCTGACCCTGTGATGTATTCATTAGTACATAGGTACAATGAGTAAGAGTATTGTTAAATAAACAATATGACTGTTGGATGTATTGGGGGTTTTATAATCCCAATGATGAAGGTTTAGCTTGTGTAGACACAAGCATGATGAAGATCGTTCTACACATTACGGGGTTCTGCCAGCGGACCCTGCCCTTATGGACAAAAGGAGTTTGGAGAAAAAACAACAGAAAACATTTCTTATAAAAAAATGTTTTAAGAGGATTGATCCTCATAAGTATAGCCGGGGTTCGCCCCTGACAGACCAAAGGTAACTAGCTGCTAATGCAGAATAGACATGGTCTGGTGTGTGGTTTTTACAAGTATTATCCTTCACGACTATTTGATTTGCATGTTCACGAGTGTTTACTGTAACTTTAGTGAAATACTGTACTGCTGACTCTGCCACCTGGTCGGGGTTTTACCTCCCTGCATCACAGTGGGAGGATGTTTCCCTGGCCATGTCTGCAGAACTCAGCTAGGAGCCCAACAGTGACGATCACAACACCATTAGGACGGGCAAGTCCCGGGATGGTGGTGAAGTGTTTTCAGATCGGGGTAGGTTTTATGCGGATTTGATAAACACCTCATGTGATCCTCACTGTAGGATGTAGGGAATTTACTCTGGAATGGTACTTATATGGTTACCTCAATATCCTGTATGCTGTATCTTATTATTCTGTGTGTGCACTTATATGGAAAATGACTTTAGGGTGAAGGATGGTCCTTTTCAGGACCACAGGGGGGAATGTAGTAACTGGTTGGCGTCTAATCACTGAATGATGTCTAAACACTGAATTTATACTTACCATGAGAACTGTAACGCAACATGTAAGCTTATTTGTAATGATGAAAGGAGGAAAGCCCGCGGAAGGAAAGATACTGGAAGCAGAGATACTTGTAGGGACCCAGAGAGCCAGCTGCCTCATTAACCTGTCACAACAAAATTATTGCTATATAACAGGGGCAGATAAGGCGTTGAGGCAATGCCTTTGATGAACAGGTGTGGGTATGATGCCCTTGATGTGTGTACACACTGATATCTGGCCTGTAGGACTCAGAAGTAAGGCAGTAGGGAGAAGTGTACCAACATCTTATGATCTGGGTAGTGTAGAAAACAAGGGGCATCATGTGTAAGGACTACCCCTCTAGGTAGAGGAAGGGCCGTGTGTATGTTTTTAAAAAACCCAGAAGGATCAGACCAGACTCCGGTAAGAAGGATAGATAACACTTAATGGAAGTAAATCAAAGAAGACAGAACAAAGAAGAAAAGGGGCCCAGGGGCGTGTCCCCAAGCCCGAAAAACAGTATAAAAGAAGAGGGTATTTTGTAGATTTTTAGACTTAGCCCGGGCTACTTCTCATGCATGGTACTTTTGTAACTCTACAATAAACCAGCATTAAGACTTGGACGCCAGCTGTTTCTGTCTCATCATTGCTCCGTGGAAACTTCTCATCAGTAATTTACTACTATAGATTTAAGGTTTATTTTTAAGGTAATAGTTAAATAATTGAACGTTGAGAAAATCCACTACAAAGGGATGCAGAAATATTTCACTGATTGATGTAATTGAGGACTATTGTCATTATTAGTATAATCCAGTGTATAATCTTTCACATAAACTTTTCTATTTTGCCTTCATTTTAGTTGTAAATGTTTTTGACCATGATGCTGAACTCCTTCAAAATAAAAGTCTTATTAATCCTGCATCAGTCTTGTGAATGTTTCTGAGTGAATTTCACTAGTTCTTGGGTCCAGGTTGAGTTTAAGTACAGATGAAGCTACAATCAAGTGATAAAGTATTTTGAAAATGATTTGGTGACGTTTATGGATGAGTGGTTAAGATCCTCGACACCTGTGAGGGATTTCCTACGCAGGGTGGAGTTCGTTCGTTCGTTACTGTTCGTTCATCCTCAAAACTCTGACAAACATGCTGGAGATCAGAGCTTCTGAACCACCACAAAACCACTGATCAAAACTCAACAGTTAGTTTACTGCAGTTGTGTCATGTTTAGTATTTGTCACCAAACATGCATCAATATTGGCAACATCAACCTACATTCAGTTTATTTCCTGAAGAAACAGTTATGTCAACAGGAGTTTGTGGTGGTCGTGGTGTAGCGGTGAGCAGAGCTGCCTTTCAAGCAGTTGGTCGGAGTTAAATTCCTGACTATCACAAGTCTGGAAAGATGAAAACATGACAAATGAACAAGCATGACTGGGAGACAAGGCGAAGCGTACTCTTATATCTCAGATAAAACAAGGAGTCGACCAAAGTGCTCTTCAGTTGGACAGAAACAACAATGTTAAACAAAGAACAATAAAGCTGATGAATAAATATAAGGTCTGTCTGCCTATCCCGACGCATAGTAGGTGAAAGGCAGGGGGGGGGGCACCCTGGACCCTGGAGGTTCTGTGGCTTAGTTGGTCAAAGCACCTGTCTCGTAAACAGGAGATCCTGGGTTCAAATCCCAGCAGAACCTCAGAACCAAACTGTCTTTGGGTGACATAAATAAAGAAATGAAATGTGAACTTCAGGCACGTTGTTATAACACAATACTTTGTCAAACATGGTTCCCAGTGTTTGTGTTCAGCTCTAAATAAAACTGTTCAAGGCCCCTTGTGAGTGATGATGTTTGGAGGAGACAATGTTGATCATAAAACATCTCATATGGATGTTTGTTCCCTCACTGTAATAGACACTTTAATAGATGGTGCTTAGTAGTGCACTGAGGTCACTACTAAGCACCACCGTGCACTGAGGTCACTACTAAGCACCACCGTGCACTGAGTGCACTACTAAGCACCACCGTGCACTGTTTGCACTACTAAGCACCACCGTGCACTGAGGTCACTACTAAGCACCACCGTGCACTGTTTGCACTACTAAGCACCACCGTGCACTGAGGTCACTACTAAGCACCACCGTGCACTGAGGTCACTACTAAGCACCACCGTGCACTGAGGTCACTACTAAGCACCACCGTGCACTGTTTGCACTACTAAGCACCACCGTGCACTGAGGTCACTACTAAGCACCACCGTGCACTGAGGTCACTACTAAGCACCACCGTGCACTGTTTGCACTACTAAGCACCACCGTGCACTGTTTGCACTACTAAGCACCACCGTGCACTGATTGCACTACTAAGCACCACCATGCACTGTTTGCACTACTAAGCACCACAGTGCACTGAGGTCACTACTAAGCACCACCGTGCACTGAGGTCACTACTAAGCACCACCGTGCACTGAGTGCACTACTAAGCACCACCATGCACTGGTTGCACTACTAAGCACCACCGTGCACTGTTTGCACTACTAAGCACCACCGTGCACTGAGGTCACTACTAAGCACCACCGTGCACTGATTGCACTACTAAGCACCACCGTGCACTGTTTGCACTACTAAGCACCACCGTGCACTGAGGTCACTACTAAGCACCACCGTGCACTAAGGTCACTACTAAGCACCACCGTGCACTGTTTGCACTACTAAGCACCACCGTGCACTGAGGTCACTACTAAGCACCACCGTGCACTGAGGTCACTACTAAGCACCACCGTGCACTGTTTGCACTACTTAGCACCACCGTGCACTGAGTTGCACTACTAAGCACCACCGTGCACTGTTTTGCACTACTAAGCACTACCGTGCACGAGGTCACTACTAAGCACCACCGTGCACTGGTTTGCACTACTAATCACCTACCGTGCACTGTTTGCAACTACTAAGCACTACCGTGCACTGAGGTCACTACTAAGCACCACCGTGCACTGTTGCACTACTAAGCACCACCGTGCACTGTTTGCACTACTAAGCACCACCGTGCACTGAGTGCACTACTAAGCACCACCGTGCACTGAGTGCACTACTAAGCACTACCGTGCACTGAGTGCACTACTAAGCACCACAGTGCACTGAGTGCACTACTAAGCACTACCGTGCACTGAGTGCACTACTAAGCACTACCGTGCACTGTTTGCACTACTAAGCACTACCGTGCACTGTTTGCACTACTAAGCACCACCGTGCACTGTTTGCACTACTAAGCACTACAGTGCTGACCACTAAGCACTGTTGCCTCGCAGCAAGAAGGTTCGATTCCTGACCTGGTGGGTCTTGTGTGTGGAGCTTGTGTGGGTTCCCTCCGGGTACTCCGGCTTTATCCCACAGTCCAAAAACATGCATACAGGTTAATTGATCATATTAAATTGCCTGTAGGTGTGAATTTGAGCGTGCATGTTTGTCTGTCTTTCTATGTGGCGACCTACTGGTTTGCTTGCGACCCGTCCAGGGTGTACCCTTGTGTCTTGCCTACTATGCGTTGGGATAGGCTCCAACAGACTCCCGTGACCCTGGGAAGGATTAAGCAGTATAGATAATGGATGGTTGGATGGATGGATGGATGGATGGATGGATGGATGGATGGATGGATGGATGGATGGATGGATGGATGGATGGATGGATGGATGGATGGATGGATGGATGGATGGATGGATAATAATAATAATTCAAGGTAACAGGTTTCACTTTACACAGTCAGGAGTTTATTACAAACCCATTTGAAGTGGGCTGAACACTTTCTCACTTCACTTTTTTTTTTTGAACAGCATCTCATTATGTTTGATTTAATTTCAGTAAGTAGATAGTGACGTCCACTTTCCATATTTGTAACCTGATAAAGTCATAAAGGTTGAACATTAGACATAAACATACAGAAAGTATATAAACACTTTATACAACATCATTGGTTTAATTTTCACATGTGTTGAAACAACCTTTAAATTTATTGTCAATCTGAAAAACTGCTTTTGTCCAAAGGAGCTTAAAAAACAAAGTTTGAAAAACAAAAATGTTCAGCTTAATGTAAGTCTAAATAAAATATGAAACTTAAATCAACTGTTGCCTTCTCTTTTTCCAGTAATGACTTTATTTTAATTTTAGTGTTTTTTAACTCCGACAGTGAAGCATTTGTTGTCCTGAACACCGCAGGCAGGACGACACCACAACAGGAACACTGTCACTGACACCATGAACGCCACTTCTGGGTCCAGTTCCTCCTCTTTTTCCTCTCAGCAGAAACTGATTTGATCTGACAAAGTAAATACAACAGAATTGTAACAGTTATTAGAGTAGTTTAGTTATTAAAGAGATTTAAAAATAATAGTGTATCAGGCACACTTCTTATTCAAGGTAGATGGAAGAAAAGTCAAAGCAGTAAGGAATCCAATTCAAAATTTTATTACTTGCATATAAAGTCCAAAATGGCCGAGCGCCGCTGTTGTGTCCGCATGGAGACAATGACCACACCGTGTTGTCGTTCAACTTCCTTTATTTGCCACCACCCCCATATCCCATTACGACCCTTGCCGTACCCCGTGTTGCAGCTCTTAAAGGCGCAGTAACTCACTGCCTAGTAAACTACGTTAACTAGAACTAACGTGACATAAAACTGAACACTGTTTGACATAACAGTCTCTCTGCCAGCAGTGAACTTCGCAGGACCACAGGCGGTACTGCCATTCTCCTATGCATTAAAAACTAAAATTTGCTCTAGATAAACAGAAATGCAACAACTGTCGTTGGATAACTGAACCCAAGATCAACATACTTACACCGTTCATGTTGCCGCTGACAAGGTCAATAAATGTGGCCACGTCCTCGTCCAGAAACACATCTCGATGTAAAGGTGAATCCTCAGTTCTGGGAAAATGCAAGGCAATAACTAAAATAATCAAGGGTCCAACATTCATTTAAAGTACATGTCATGAGTAAAGTACATGAGTAATACTATGTCTATACCAACCCTTTTGAGTTGCACAAATGGTCGGGTTTACGGTTTCCTTCACAGCTGATTGCCAATGTATCAGGTGAACATGCCGGACGGAGCAAATGATGGACCTGGCACATTCTTGGAAGCAGCAGAAAGAACATTATGTATCAGCACAGATGCTGCCCACCCGAACATTCAGGAAAAAAGTTGTGTTCATTTTTAAAGCAATTAAAAACCTAAATAATGGCTAAAATTCTACATCACCTGTTTATTGTGTGACTGTATGTTTATTCGTTGTTCTTGTGGTGTATTTACCCTCCCGGCTTGAAGGGATCGGTGCTCCGACAACTCTGGAGTCCACTCCACCGAGCAGGATGGACGGATGTCACTGAACATCAGTCAAGTTTTTACACTTTGAAAAATAAAGCTTTGTATTCCAAATAAAACAAAGTGTATCCAGTCTTTATATCAGTTTAAAATACGTGTTTAAATTCAAAATTCATCTTTTGTTTAGATGTTCATTTTCAGGGTTTTTTTAACATTCAGTTTCAGGTTTTATGTTTTCAGATTCAAAATCACCACTAAAAAAGAGAAAATACATGGCAGAAGAAACCAGAACTATATCATGACTTTTTTCAAGATAAATATATTTTTTACAAAGACAAAGGTTACATTTATTTATTATTATGTGCATCTAAAATGAGAAAATGGTTGACAAGTCAGTACAGTTTTAGGCCCCTTCATGCATGTCATCCATGTGGCCAAACGTCAACTAAACAATATAAATTAGGTTGGACTCAGAGTCTCAGAGTCAAGTTTATTGTCAATTCTACCACATGTGAGATACATACAGAGAATCGAAATTACGTTACCCTCAAACCCTCGGTGCTACACAATAAATACATTTTAAACACAAAGTGCAAGTTAAAAAGAGACAAGAAACAAGTTGCGACATGACAACAACAGTTTTTCGGTTTGCTTAAAGTGACATGGTGCAAAGCAGGCGGTCCAGTTCTGCCAAAATACAGATACTGAGATCAGAGTGAGTGAGGGGGGGGGCAAGGTGGGAAACGGTGGAAGAGAAGGGAGAGTGTTAAGTGTCCTGACAGCCTGGTGGACGAAGCTGTCCTTCAGTCGGCTGGTTCTGGCTCGGAGGGTCCGCAGCCTCCTCCCTGAAGGCAGCAGACTGAAGAGGCTGTGTGACGGGTGGGTGGGGTCTCTCACAATGCTGAGGGCTTTGCGAGTCAGACGGCTGCTGTAAATGTCCTGAAGTGAGGGGAGAGAGACAACCAACGATCTTCTCAGCTGCTCTCACGACGCGTTGGAGAGACTTGCGGCAGGTTGCGGTGCAGGATCCGTACCACACGGTGATGCAGCTGGTCAGGATGCTCTCGATGGTGCCTCTGTAGA
>JABWDQ010000052.1:0-36079 GCA_014839995.1 Xenentodon cancila | reverse complement strand
ATAAAATACCAAAGGCTCCGAATCAGAGTCCAGAGTTCTCCAACTGTCCAAGGACCGGGAAGAAATGAAACTCCAACTGGAGAAGGAGAAATCCCTGAAGGAAACGCACATCAGCCGGTGCAAAGAAACACAGATGAAGCCGGACAAAGTACAGGACCCACATCTCTCCAACAAACTTCGGATAGAGAAAGAAAAGAACAAAAATCTCCAAGAAGAGCTGAAGTCATCCCAGAATTCCTACCAGGAGCTGAAAGTTTGTTTTGAAAGCGACATCCTTGCAGCGAAGCAGCAAGTTGACAAACTTAAGTGACATTTGGAGACAGAAAAGAAATCTCATGCGGACAATATCCCAGAGAACCAACGGCGCCTTAACAAGCAGAGATCTGAACTGGACGCTCTCCGTCAGAAGAGGGAGAAGACCTCGCTGCAACAAACCTCACAAGAGGAGCAGAAGCGTTTACAGAGAGAGCTGGAGCAGATCAAGGATTCACACCAAGAGCTCAGCTCCAGGTTTTAAAAGGAGCTTTCAGCAGTGAAACAGGAGGCAGAAAAGGAGCAGCAGGATCTCCACAAACAAGTACAGGAAAACACTGTAGCTGTGACAAAAAACCTGCAGCTCATCGACAACATCAGAGCTGACAAGGACGTCATCTATGAAGCAATGGTCCAGAAGAGGAACGCCCTAAAACTGACTTCTGCTGAGAGAGAGATGCGTCTCCAAGCCCACCTGGACCATCTGAAGGCTCAGCTGAAACACTGGCTGAAGATCAGCTCCGGAAGGACGTTCCTGCAGAAGAAGCAAAAGAGAATCCTTCATTCTGGAGATGAGATAAGCTTTTTTTTGGCTTGAAGAAATCAGAAAAAAGAAAGACAGACAAGACCTCACCCAACGAAAGCTCCAGAAATCACCAGGTGTCCCGCACCTAGACCAGACCAAACACAGCTGAAGTCAAAGTGGAACAAAAGAACTCAAATTAAATTAAACTGTTTAAATCTCAGTCAGCAGGTTTTCTCCGGGAGCTCCTGGTCTCTCCTGATGTAAAAAAAACAACAACAACACAACACAAGCATGAAGCTCCTAGATCATGTTAGTCTCATGTGGATTATGTCAGTCAGCTCACCTGGATGGAAATCACATTATGCAAAGAAATCTGCCTTCTCAAAGAGAGAAGCAGCTGGGAAAATTGAATTTTCTACTCTCCACTGCAGTGTAGAATCAGGATGGACAAACCAAACATTTACCCCAGAGGAGCTCATCTGGTGTTTTCTGCATCACACTTATTCTTTATTTTAAGCACCACACAGAGCTCCTCCTGAAAGCTTCTCCACGTTTGACTTAATGCCAGTAAATCCTGCCAACGTCTCACTTCATTTTGTTCATAGATTAATGCAATAGTCTGGAATCTAAATGCACCGTCATCTCATAAAGTACAATATATTTTAATTCTGTGATTCTGTGTAGATTAAAACATCTGAGCTTAATCAGATCTTGTATAAAGTCAGATGATAAACAGCATGTGATATAATACACTATGTCATGATTTATGAAACATAAACGGAACTAAAATACAGAAATTATTTGTGAGAAATTAATGACATTCCACTGTTTCCTTTAGGTTGAAGAATTTGCTGGTTTCCTCCAAGACGGTGGGAATATAGCGTCCATCTAACTGCTGGTCCGGCATGTCCACAGTCCGCTGGAGGAGGTGAGTCAGTGTACGGTGGAGGCCGGCGCCACCATGTGTTCAATATCTGCAACATGTCTAATGATTTGTACAAAACCTGCTTCAAAATAAATCTACAGCAGAACTTTTTATTCACAATTATGTGAAAAAAGAAACAAGACTGATTCACTTCCAATATTCTACATATCAGGACATTAAAAGACTAAAATCCAGGTCTCTGGTCCTTCTAGTCCGTCTTTACATGAAGTAAATACAAACTCAGATATGACATAAAACATGACAATGTGCTGTTTTAATAATTTAAGTTCAGTCTGTCTGCTTCATCAGGATTAACAGGGTCAGACGCAGCCAGGTGCTGCTGATCAGATGCAGTCGATCAATCGATCATCAGCAGGTGTGATCGTCTCTGCAGACGTAGAACTTCAAACCAACTCAAATGTTGTGGCGGGACGTTAAAATAACTGAATAAACACAAACCTCAGTGAAGCCATGTTGTAAAAGAAGAGTGGACCAAACCAACGTGAGACACTGACGTCATTCCAGGAAACAGTTACTTCAAGATGTTGCTGCCAAAGGTGCTTCTGGAAGCTTTGAATTATGGGATTCACTTTGTGTTTTTCACAAACTCTGTCTACATTTTGAATTTTGACACTACTGATCATATCTGCTGACATCTTAAAAAGGAGCAAGCGCACAGTTCAGAGGATGATGATGACCGGAGAGGCATCACAGGATGGACAACAGATCACCAGGAACAAGGTGTCCAGCATCAGAGGGGAAATGAAGCCACAAACTGATCCAGGGAACACTGCAGCAGGATACCAGGACCAGAGAATGGGAGGGACCGGCTTAGTGAGGACACTGAGACACACGGGAATGAATATTCTCAAGATGGAAACTCAGTCTTCAGCCTGAAACTGACAGCAGTGGTCAAGAAGATGGTCACTAACAAACAGTCAGCTAACGAGAAGAGAAAGTATCTGTTCAGAATGAAACAACCAAAGTTGAGGTTTACTTCCCATCAGTACGGTCGGCCTACTATGACATCTGACTGAAACGTTCTATACAGATGTAGGATAAATGTCAGTAACGTTAGTAGAACGTGTTCAGTTCAGACTTTTCATTACTGTCAAGACAACAACATCCTTTAACGTTGAGACCTTTAGGTGTTTTCCTCAAAGATGGAATAGAAATGAGTTTGTTATGAGGGGAACAAGTCACGGGTGGCAAAGGCTCCTGTCCCAGATGTTAAATAGGAGGTGAGAACTCCGTTAAAACGCCTCAGTCAGAGGGATGCAGATACCCGTGGAGTGATGGATGTCGCAGTGGACTGTCATCGTGCACAACAGCAGATACAAGCATGTGGCAGCAGTGGGAGACACCGGTCATATGAGATGCTGTGGCAACAGTCATGTCTTCTTCTAGACTTCTGTTCAACTCTGACTCCTGTGTAGATGTGACCTGCCTGAATGCAAAAAGAAATGTCACACTTTGACGTAGTCGGTTTGCCTTTTAATTTTTAGGGGAGAGTGTAAGGAGAAGAAATGAATGTTAGTCCAAGAAATGAGTGTTTGTAAAATGAGTCATCATCCTTATAATATTTTCTGCTCTTATATTGGTGTTTCTTTAGTTTTATGATTTTTTAACTGTGTTCCCATCCCCATAACGCTCAGCACTCCGCTTGGAGAGCACGTGTTGCTGTTCTTCTGACTCGCCACAAGACGGAGGATCCTTTACTGAGCAGGACAGAAAAGCGGAGTCTGCTGGGCCACTTGCAGTATGAAACACACCCAGACAGACGTGTTCACTGTGTGTTTTGTCTGTGTTCCAGAGAAGCTGCGTATTAAACTGAGTTCACTGAAGGCAAATATAACATCCACTCTCATCGGGGTCATCCTTCTTCAAGGGTGCAACATGAGGAGCAGGTGTGCAGCAGCAGCTCCTGAACCAGCTGGTCAGCCGCGCTGCCCAGACTCTGCAAAAGGCTCACAAAACACAAGCAGAACATCCTCCAGTAGCACATGTGGTTAATTGGGTTTGTCTTCTCTCTGTCAGTCACTTTGTTCCCAAATCTAATGTTTACTTGATGGCAGTGATGGGATTTGAACCCACGCCTCTGTTGAGACTGGAGTCTAAATCCAGCACCTTGGACCGCTCGGCCACACTACCGCTGACTGTTGAAGGAAAACTGCTTTTACTTTCCAGTTAGTGACGTCACCACCCGATCACATGATCAGAAGTGGGTCTGATCAGGTGTTTTCTGAATGATCAGGATTGGATGGAAATGATGAGATTGTCAAAGTTCCTCCTGTCAGTCAGGATGCTGACAAAGTACTGAGTTACAACAAAGTGGGAAACACTGCCTGAAATGGAGTTCACACATCCCAGATGTTTATTTGTTTCTGTCTCCACAAGACTGTTTAGTTCAGAGGATCTGCTGGGATATGAACCCAGGCTCTCCTGTTTACTAGACAGGCGCTTTTAACCAACTAAGCCATACAACCTCCATGAGAACTTTTGAACTTGTTCCAAAAACCCGGTTGACACAACGTGTTGGTTCTCCCTCTGAAGCAGCTTTGTTCCACCTCGCTGTGATGTTTAGACACCAACCTGTTCACGTCTGTGTACGGAGCAAATTGATCAGCATCCATCAACTTAACCTCTCAGGTACCTCGTCTCCATGGTGATTTCTCTTCCAGAAACAACTGGGGCCTCAATTACGTTATGAGGTCAGGAAATCAACAGCCAGACTTCTGCATGACAGGTGGAGATACTGTCCACCACACTAAGAAGGACTTCATATCATAAAATAAAACAATGATCATAAAAATGCTGTTTTACTTCTGATTTATGCTGTTATTTTATTACTCCATCAGATTTGTTGTTCTTAGTTCAATTATTATTGTTGACAGTTTTTGATCAGTTGAACAGAACTTTGGTCAACTTGTTTTAAATGTGATTTATAAGTAAGTTTTGACTTGATTCCCAGTCATACTTGTTCAGCTGAATGTAGGTTGATGTTGCCAATATTGATGTACGTTTGGTGAAAAATAGTAAACGTGACACAACTGCAGTAAACTAACTGCTGAGTTTTGAACGGCGGTTCTGTCACGGTTCAGAAGCTCTGGAAAGGAAAAAGGTGGGTTTCAGCTGAAGACCACAAACACCCAACATCCTTCTGTCGTCATGAGTGAGGGTTTGGTGGGGGACCGGACTTGTGTGGTTGTGGGTGTTTATGTGTGTATGTGGACATGTGTGTATTTATACATATATGGATAGTAATAAGTATAGTTGTATATGTGTACTTTAATGGGTACAGAAATATCTATGAGTAAGAATGCTTGTAATGAATAAGATTGTACAAGAGTGTATATAAATTCACATGGTAAATAAATGTATTTATGTACAGGTGAATACAGGGACTCGGGAAACAGCGTTTATATACAGCGGCATGTAACTGCACATGGCAATAATGACTCCGGTATCTAATTTATACTCAGGTGTACCACAATATATATTTATACTGTAGCTCTTTGGCACAATATTTATACCCCCCTTCTCTTACTCTTCCTTTCTTTGTTTTTTTTTCTCTCTCTCTTTTCTCCAGGGATCAATAAAAATAGACTGTTATGAGAGCTGGTGAAGGGAACACACTTGCACACATAAAAAACCCTCAGTTGCAAGATTAAAATGCATATTTATAACTCTTGGGTTCTAGCAACCTGCTATCAACCATTAATATATGTGCAAACAAGGGCAAAAAAATATGAATATCATAAAATAACTCATATGTAATTGTTTGTTATTTTAATAGACTTTCTGTGTTTGACAGTTAATCCAAGTTAGAGGCAGGTTTGTATTTTTATTTGTGACCACTGTTCATAACTGTTTACTATCAACAATTTGTTCAAATAAAATGAATCTTTTTCTCTGAAATACGACACTGCTCTTCTTCCTGCTTCACTTTAAATCCTCTACAAGTTTACAGTCATTACAATAAAGTATTTCTGTGTAACATGGAACAACATTAAACACTCATTGTAACAGTCGTTAAAATAAATGAGAGTAACAATGAAACCAACTCACCTCAGACTCCTTTGAGTATCTGATCAGTTCTGACTCTCCTTCATTTCTAACTGCATTTTCTTGTCAAATTAACAGCTGAACTTTCTGTAATAACATCACATCCTCACATCCAAACTAAATGAAAACTCCAGCTGGCTTCAAAACTGAGAGATTTTCTTTGAAACAATTGATCCTGATTAGGTCCAATCAGATATTTATAACCTCCACAACCATCTTCCACTGTGACGTCATTAATGACATTCAGGATCAAATGTGATTTTATATTAATTGGGGGGATTTGACAGCGTTATTCCACATCAATCCAAAAGCACAGGGAAAAATCCAACATCCGTCACAAATGCGTCTCGATCTGAATGGATCGGTTACTTGACTGGTTTCAGATCAGGCTACAAAATATCCTCAGATTCGTGTCTGTGCAGAACCCCTCCCGACCTCGCTGGACATCATCGTAGGACTAACAGCTGTGTCAGCAGACGTTTCTGAGTTTTCTCCGCTGGGGTCCAGCTCAGAGTCCGCTGGGACCAGAAGAGCTCACAACTCGTCTTTATTTTACTTTAATATGTTTAAAACTTCAGAAAATATATAAGTGCCATGTTTAGGAAACGTCAGTGAGTGACAGACTTGTAGATTATGTTTGTCTCACGTGTAAAATGTTCCTGGGCTGAGCCGACAAAGCTGGAATTCTGGATCAGGACTGACCAGTTTACAGGTGAACAGATCAGATAATCCACTGGAAGATTCACAGCAGATTAATCTTAGAAGAAGTTCATCACTGATGCTGCTGCGTCAGGAAGTGAACACCAGTCTTCTGTGTGGTGGACAGAGATACTGTCCACTATACTAACTAATAACTGAACTTAACAACGGGAGTTAATGACACTGATGTTCCAGCTGCTGTGAATCAGCATCTTTCTAGTCAGTCAGAGTAAAGAAAAACACAGTTCAATGGAAACACCAGCAACACCACCTTTATCACAAATTCAGAGTTTCTCTTGTCTGTAGTGAAAAAGTGTCATGAAAACGTGACTGTTATCATGTCTTTATGAAAGTCTTTGAGGACGATGTAGAAGAACTGTCAGATGATACTGGGATCTGTATTTTCTGTCACAGAACACAAGGGGAGAACCATGAGAACTTGTTGGAAGCTGTCAACAAATGTCTGCAGACAGGGGACTTCAAAAGGCAAAAGCTTTGCTGGAAGAACAATTTGGGAAACAAAACAGTGTTTCACCTTATTTGGACAAAGTACTTTCATGGTCTGTGGTTAAAACAGAGGATTTCAAACCTCTCCAAGTCTGAGGTCTCTTTTTAAGAGGATGTTGTGATGCAGTGGATGACAGACAACACATGTCTGAGTGAATATTCCTGCAAACATGCAGACGGAAATCAAGAAGTCGTCGTATCAGCTGAAGGACAAATGGAGGTCAGTAGCTTGTGATGTTGAAGGAAGCGTCATCAAAGAGTTTCTTTCCCCGACATGGTGACTGTCAACTGTGACGTCTCCTGCAGCGGTTTCACTTTAATACATATAAAAGTACATTTTAAAAAACTAGTGAGATTAAGTGTGACCCCTGAACTGAAGTGATCCCAGTGATCCGGTTGGGGTCTCGGGGGGACGATTCTCTGCTGGTCTCCAGTCAGTTATAAAGGTTGAGCCCAAAACGTCCTCTCTTTAGTCTGGTCCTGAGCTCACTGTGGGATCTGTAGTAGTCCAGTCCAAACAGGAGTTTGATCCACTGGAAACAGGTAAAATGAAGAGATATTTTGCACCAGTATGAGAATGTAAGATGATCAGTAGATGCTGGGTGTTTTTTGTAAGAAAGCTTGTGCATGTAAGTTGAGAGAAGATGTGGAGTTTCCAGGCTGCTTGTGTGGATGTTCCAGCTGTGAAAATGTGGGCTGCATGTGGTGTGTGTAAGGTGTGAAGTGTTGCTCCACAAATGAAGAAGTTGGAGTGAAGAAGTTCCTCCAGGGAATTTGTGTGATGGTGGGATTTGTTGAATAAGTCAGATATACGTGGACCTAGAAGATGATTCTCCCACTGATGAGTTTTTCTTAAAAGTGAATCCAGAAGTGTAATTTTTCAAGTCCTTAGATCTGAACCATTAACTTTGTCTTAACAAGATTGTTGTTTTAATATTTAATGTGAAAATGTTGCATTGAAAGTGAAAGATCCCAGATGGGACTTGAACCCACAATCCCTGGTTTAGGAGGCCAGCGCCTCCCCAGGAAACAGTCACTGGTCCAAAGGCTGCTCCTCCACATGTGAACTATCTTCAGACACATGACATACTGTATTTTGTCAGCAGGTGGTCTGATCAGGGCTGTAACTGTCAACTTTCTGGACACTTTTGTTGGATGGCTGAGTTTTGTCAGAGACAGTACTCGGTGGTACATGTACCAAGGGAATCCTGGACTGATCCACGTGCTCCAAGATCAGCTGGTGTTCACCTCAAGAGTGTAGAGTCCACCTTCTGGGTACCGACATGTCTGGAGAGAAGAAGCCACAGTTTGGAGAGCTGGCTGACACGGTTCTTGGGATGTGGTTCTTTTATTCCTCTTGTAAATAACAAAAATGATCAAACATTACACTTGTATAAGTTTATTGCTTACTGGTGACATTTTTCTAACTTTCTTGTTTAAATATTTGGTAACTTAACAGTCTCTGACATCAACTGACCAATATTATATTTGATAAATAGTTTTAAATGTACCATAGAAAAAACTTTGATTTGACTTCTGTGGCAACAGAACATGTAATTCTCTGCTGCCTGTATTTACAAGATCGTGGTGCCAGGATTAAGATATACAGGATGTCAGAGCCAAATGGGCCTATAGCGTGTCTGTTTCTTCACCTGATTACATTTACATACAACATGTCATGTGGCTGCTTTGTTTTTCTGTGAATAAAAGGGGGGACGACGGGAATGGCCAGGAATTGCCATGGGTGATGCACCTTGGCGTCGGCCCTTCCCCCCTTTGCAAAGGTTTTGATCAAGACTGCTTTCTCTGCATGGTTTATTCCTAAAATTGAGAGGTTCTGATAACCCTAACACTGTCCTTCTTGCCTTCTTGATGTGAGACAACAGTGCTAACCACCAAACCTGTAATCATGAAATTACAACCAACATTTTAACAAATAATAACTCATTTGTGCTGTTTTAACAATGTAATGGTCGCTGATATGCATTTTTCACACCTAATTCAGCTGATCATGTCATATTTTTGTGCATTTTTTTTCAAAGAGGTGATAAGTTCAATGAACTTTGCTCAGGTGAAGTCGCAGGTACATAAACGTACGTCACAAAATGAAGTTATAGTCAAATTGTCACACCGCACAAATTATCTTTGAGGAACTATCAGCACACTGACGGACGCTACAAGCCAGCGAGTCTCCAGGAAACTGCTGAAATCAGATTTAACAGCAGCTTCCAGGTGTCTCAGCGAGGTTGTTTTGTTGACTGAAAGATGAATTCAAGGACTCTGCGTTTGGGGGAAACCTCTTAAATACCACGTCATTTAAAGTCAGCCTGAATGTATCACGTAAAGAAAAGAAGGGTATGTTGATCCACCGTGACGTCTCTGGACCAACCATATTTAAGATCATTCATTTTAAATCTTCAAAGTCATATTTTACACTTCTCATTGTGTTCTTGCTGGGATTCAAATCAAATTGAATAAATAATTCAATGTTTCCCTTAGAATAAAGCTTCAATTTCATTGGTTATTTGTCCGTTACAGTTATTCACAACTGACGTTCAGGCAGGTTAACTCAGAAGGTCAGAGTGTGGTCCTAATAACGCCAAGGTCATGGGTTCAACCCCCATACTGGCCAAACTGGTTCAACTCTGCAGATATCAGGACATTTTAAATGTTCTGGATCTTTCTGGTTATTTCACACTGATTGAGACACAAACTGTGACGACTCCAGTTGTGTCTCCTGTTTCCCTCCACACTTCAACATCTGAGCAGCAGACACATTTTCTCTGCTGTTGTAAAAAGGACTAAAATCCTGTTTCTACCATCAGGACAAACTTCAACTTCAGCATTAAACTGCTATGACAGAAAGAGGATAATCAGGAGAAAGTCCATCACATAGAGCACAGCTGTGCAATGAGGTCGAATATCAGCGTACAGCTGGACTGGCACGGGCAGGGCCCCTCGTTAGAAGGAGATTCATTCAAAGTTGCCTGGTAAGAGCCCAGAGACAAAATTGTCATTGAATCAAATCCTGTAACGTTTCTCCAGCTCCACCAACGTGAACTGGATCAGCAGCTTTCTTGACACGCTCGTTGTAGAGAGCCTAACGTGCACAGTAAGAGAGCATTTCTGTCCTCACTTTGAATACTTAGTCCTCAGCCGGATAAATGTAGACGCCCGGTCCATCAACCGAATGGCATCATGAAAGCTGCATGCAACACGGACCTCCCTGCTGCATTATTGATTTATTTATTTTGATACTATTGATTATGTTGTTCTGTTTCTTTGGTAGCTCTGTATTACTGCTGCTTTTCTTGTTTTTTCTTAACATATTAAGAATCTGGAGCGTTTAGATGTATGTGAACAAAATGCCACAAGGGAAAAACATGGGTATTGATTTTCCAGAAGCAATTGTTGCTGCATATCAATGCAAAAAGGGTTCGACCCCCTTCTCCAAATGATTTGAGGCTCTACCTTTTACGGTGAGAGAGGAGTCTCAACTGGGGGGCTGGGACCCAAAAGTGGGTCACATCCCTTTGCCTCAAGTAAAGATAAAAGTTTGAAGTAAAGCTTCATTTTTTTTCAATCTTTTGGAACAGCCGTCTCCGTCTCCCAATAAATGTGATTCTTGTTTTTCCTACAACTTTGTGTGAATCTCACTCTGCAGAGCATTCGCTTTGTGACCAAACAGGATTTTCTACTTTTTTACTTGTTCTGGGACAAAATATAGTTCTATAATTAAACCGCTGCACCATTTTCTCATTCTACATTATTTTTTATTTTTTATTCTGATACTGGGAAGAAGCTCAGATGGATCACGTTTTTACATTAATATTTTTTTACATTTGGGATGCAGAAATATTTCACTGATTGATGTAATTGAGGACTATTGTCATTATTAGTATAATCCAGTGTATAATCTTTCTCATAAACTTTTCTATTTTGCCTTCATTTTAGTTGTTAATGTTTTTGACCATGATGCTGAACTCCTTCAAAATAAAAGTCTTATTAATCCTGCATCAGTCTTGTGAATGTTTCTGAGTGAATTTCACTAGTTCTTGGGTCCAGGTTGAGTTTAAGTACAGATGAAGCTACAATCAAGTGATAAAGTATTTTGAAAATGATTTGGTGACGTTTATGGATGAGTGGTTAAGATCCTCGACACCTGTGAGGGATTTCCTACGCAGGGTGGAGTTCGTTCGTTCGTTACTGTTCGTTCATCCTCAAAACTCTGACAAACATGCTGGAGATCAGAGCTTCTGAACCACCACAAAACCACTGATCAAAGCTCAACAGTTAGTTTACTGCAGTTATGTCATGTTTAGTATTTGTCACCAAACATGCATCAATATTGGCAACATCAACCTACATTCAGTTTATTTCCTGAAGAAACAGTTATGTCAACAGGAGTTTGTGGTGGTCGTGGTGTAGCGGTGAGCAGAGCTGCCTTTCAAGCAGTTGGTCGGAGTTAAATTCCTGACTATCACAAGTCTGGAAAGATGAAAACATGACAAATGAACAAGCATGACTGGGAGACAAGGCGAAGCGTACTCTTATATCTCAGATAAAACAAGGAGTCGACCAAAGTGCTCTTCAGTTGGACAGAAACAACAATGTTAAACAAAGAACAATAAAGCTGATAAATAAATATAAGGTCTGTCTGCGTATCCCGACGCATAGTAGGTGAAAAGCAGGGGGGGGCACCCTGGACCCTGGACAGGTCGCCAGTCCATCGCAGGGCCACATACAGAGACAGACAACCAATCACGCTCACGTTCACGCCTATGAGTCAACGGGGTTTCTGGACCATTCGGAAGTTCTCGTGGAGGTTCTGTGGCTTAGTTGGTCAAAGCACCTGTCTTGTAAACAGGAGATCCTGGGTTCAAATCCCACCAGAACCTCAGAACCAAACTGTCTTTGGGTGACATAAATAAAGAAATGAAACGTGAACCTCAGGCACGTTGTTATAACATAATACTTTGTCAAACATGGTTCCCAGTGTTTGTGTTTGGCTCTAAATAAAACTGTTCAAGGCTCCTTGTGAGTGATGATGTTTGGAGGAGATAATGTTGATCATAAAACATCTCATATGGATGTTTGTTTCCTCTCTTTAATAGACACTCTGTCTTTAACAGTTAAACCAAATTAGAGGCAGTTTTGCATTTTTAATTTAATAAGACAGACAGACAAATACAAACAGAAAAGGACAGACAGAGAAGGGAGGAACAATCCCTGTTTAGTTTCCATTTGTGTTTGTGGTGTAACACATTAAAAAAAAAGTGAATTAGTCATTAAGGAGATAAAAAAAAATATGTGCCAAAGTGATAAAGAAAAATCCTCCATCTTATTAAAAACAGTCTCTAAACTGTCTGGATCTGCAGATTTGTTTTAATTTGTAATATTTGAGAGTTTTATGAACTTCTGAGACTGAAGTTAAAGAAAAATGAATAACTGATCACATCTATAAATAAAAGCAGAGATTAGGTCTTTATCATTTCTTACAGGGAACTGGAAAAATTAACATGCTCATTACATTAAATATGTATTTTAACTAAGTATTAAGTATCATAGTAGTTTTTTTTCAGGATGGTGGATTTAAAAACTGGTGATTTATCAAATGTAAAATAATGAATTTGGCTGCAACACCTGCTTTAATACTGGTGACATCTCACTGACTCCTGTTAGGACACTTTCAACATTTTATTAATTATCTTTCTATGCAATTCATTATTTTCAGGAACAAAACAATTTTACTCTGTTTTGTTCCATCTTTTCTGAAATGTCCTCAGACCAGCCGCCTGTTCCTGTTCCTGTTCCTCTGCCTAGGCACATCCTGAAGCTGGCGGATCTGGAGGATGCAGATTTGGTCCACCGGTCCACCACAGATCCCAACAACCTGCTGCATCCCACTTCCAGGATTCATGTATCCTGCTACAGGAAGCAGTTGGAAAAGCTGCTGAACAGCAGCTCATCCTGGAACAGCGGCTCATCCTTGAACAGCAGCCAAGAAAAGTTTGTGTAAACTCAGCAGCTGTGAGATTTTCTCACAGGAGGCAGTGACACAGCTGGTGTTTCCATGGTTACCTTGGATCCTGCTGGACCATGGATCGTTAACCTGCGACACCTGCCCTGACCACACCTCTGACACAGGACTGTATTATCAACTATAGAAATATAAATTTGCAGAACAAGATGAGTAACTTTACATTTTTCCTACACATATAGAAAGTATATACAAGCTGTAGTTTTATTAATCATGCAGCTTTTACAGTTATTCACAATGTTTTTATTTATGCTTCATGCATTATGCTTCTGCTAGACTTCTGCTGAAACCCGGGATTGAACCAGGGACATTTAGATCTTCAGTCTAACGCTCTCCCAGCTGAGCTATTTCAGCACACAAGTTGATCAAACCTCTCCTCATAACAGAAAAACGTCTAACAATCAAGTACTTGATACACTGAAAATTCATTCCAGCTGTTAATCAAACATTGAAGGGTGAGAAAAATGCATAAATGTGTATTTTATGTCTCTTCTGCTGTATTTGATGTCTAATGAATTTGATATCTTTGGATGTTTCAAACCTCACTGCTGAGCTTTTGTTCATCTTGATTCAATCTGGAGGGACGTTGCTGTGTAGAAGCAGAATCTCCTGTAACGATGTCCTGCTGTCCAGCATGAGTGTGGGAGTGTCATCAGTTTCACCACTGGACAGCAACCGTTAAGAAACAGCAGCACTACTAACCCTCCTCATCTTCCTCTTTCTTACAAAAACCTTGTGCTGAAAAAAGGAAAACCTTTGACCGAAGGAGGTACGGCAGCGGACACCTGCTCTCATCAGCCAGTAGCGTCTCCACCTCCAAGACAGCTCCTGGAGGATGGTGATGTAGGTGGTCCTGAATGGTGGATCCACAAATGAAGCCATCTCCACTAAGTCGGTCGTGGCTGGGTCAGAATACTTGTTGTTCAGGAACTCAACAATGCTGGTCTTGATCCGATTTGAGAAGCTCGCCACCACCCTCTTCACCTGCCAGAAGACTTTTGTTAACAAGGTGCAGCACCTCTGACTGGTGTATTTTTAGTATTTTTTTAATTGAAATGCATCTTGTAAATATTTTAGCTTCTTTATTTGATGGCCTTTTTTGTTGCCTGTCATAAATATATTATCTTATATTTTGCATTATAGTGCAGCCAAAGTGCATTTTGTACTTACCTGCAAACCGGAATATGCACATTTGCTGGAATAAGGAAAATTATATTCTATGGTATCTAACTGTCGTTATAAAAGACGGTTCTGTTTATGTGCTTCACCACCATCATGCACACATGTTCATATCTCACACATACCCGTACACAAAACATGATATTTCTGCTTTCAGTAGATTTGTCACTTATGCTTAAGTATAATGTTCATAACTTTGTGTAAACTTGTACTCGTTCATCTCTGTTGCTGATCCAACCTGGTTTGTAAGCAGACCCCGTGGCACTGCTCCTAAAGAAAGAAGGTTACGACTCTCATGTAAACACTGTCAAACCAGAAAATAAACCAGGTTCTGACAGTTGCTGCACCTGAGTGTGTGAGTCTCCGTCTGCACATTTCATTTATTTCTTTAACAGTTTTATTCGGTGTACTACCAAACACAGTTTAGCTTTCACTCAATCTGGGACAAAACCAATTTATTTACTTTTGATATTCCATTTGCATATTATTTTTAATTAAAATCAGTGAACATGTTTTAAATTACCAGAAGTAGTTAAGTAAAGTGAGCATGAACAGAGATGTCCTGTTAACTAACCTGCTGCAGCAGCTGAAACAGACACATCAGTCAGTGCAGCAGCTGGTGTCTGCTGCTCCTCACCTTCAGCTGCTGGCAACTCTGCAGATGAACCTGTGAGGAGAAAACACATCCAATAAGATAACCGTGTTAGATGTGTGATACGTGGTCAACAGACTCACAAAGGCCACGGTTCATCCCTGATCTGGGTGCAGGCTCTGTTCACAACTCATTTGCTGTACTGTCATCGGTGGAGGAGGCTCTGACACCTGGTTGGCAGGAGGAGCTGGTTTTGCTCCAAAACACCTCAACAATACTTCTTCATTTTGAAGGCTGCTACCATATATGTTACTTTTTTTGTGAAAAAGTACCTTATCCGTGTTGAATCAAAGATTCCCCGAGTCCGTTGATAGGAAGAGATTCACGTTTATTTCCGTACAGATGCATCTGGAGATCCCACCGACATGCACAAACGCCTGCATACAGATGAGATCTAACCCCTTTTTATACAATCCTGAGTTAATGCAGGTCTGTTTCCTGCCCTTTTTACAACCGTTTGTAACGTATTTCCTTCAGGCTAAAACCCTCCGTTTAAGGCTACACCCTATTTATCACAGCACACCAGCATCCTGCTCATCTCACTAGTGAGCAGCCCCCCTGATCAAAAGGTGGTCCTAACCCCTGTGTCCTCTGGTCAGCATGTTTCTGATCAGCTGCCCGTCTCTGTGGATGACCTCCTCTGCATGCCTCACTTTACTACTCACCCAACAACACTCTCACAGCCTAAGGACATACGCAATAAAACTAAAACCTAATGCTCTAGTGTGTTACTCATTGCTGAGTTGTAATATAAATAAAACTATCCATCCATTATCTATGCCCGCTTAATCCGTCTCCGGGTCACGGGGGTCTGTCGGAGCCTATCCCGACGCATAGTAGGCGAAAGGCAGGGGTCCACCCTGGACAGGTCGCCATCGCAGGGCCACATAGAAAGACAGAGCACACTCACCTTCACACCTACGGGCAATTTTAGGATGATCAATTAACCTGCCCTGCATGTTTTGGACTGTGGGAGGAAGCCGGAGTACCGGCTACCGGTACTAAATAAAACTAATAATCTATAATTTTCCTTCAATTCCCCCTTTTGATCTCCTATAGGAGATCACATGTTCGTGCACTGCTGAGGTCATCCTCATCCTTGTTAACTTGTACTTCCAGCAGTTACTCCTGACCTACTTCGGATTTCCCTGAAAAAGGCACCATTTCTAACACAGCTGAAACAAACCTATTGATCCAGTGAAAACAACCAAAAATCGCACATTAGACATTAATACAATGATGAATGAAAAGAACTTCTTTCTTCGAGACACAGGGGCAGACTACCCTGTGCCTCTACCTGGACCAGGGGACTTGAGGTCTTGAGGTTTTATTCATTTCAGACGGTCCAGTCTGAATCTCATTCCAGCTCCTGCTGGGCTCTTCGGCTGCTGCGCTGTGACCGGTGAAACCAGGTGTCGCCTCTGTCTTTTAGTTGAACCGGATGTGAAGTCCTCTCCATCACCTGGAACGAACCTGTCCACCTGGCCTCTGACCGCTTGGTCCTGTACAACTCTCTGCCCGTTGTCAACTCATACGGAGTAAATCCTGTTCCCTGATTTACTGAAGTCCTGATGGACATCAATGCTAAGGGAAGAGCATTCCACCAATTCACGCCTCTCGTGGTATAAATCTTTGACAATTCCTGTGTTGACGTCTGAATTATCCTCTCAACTTTACTGTGGCACTGAGGATGATAGATTGTTCCAAAAGCATGTTTAAGCCCTAACATGCTTTCAACTTGTTACAAATCGCTGTTGTTGAAATGTGTCCCATTATCAGATCTTACCTTTTCTGGACATCCATGTTGGAGGATGCACTGATTTACCAAAAACATTATCACTGACTTACCGTCCTCCTTTCTGGTGGGATATGCCTCTGGTCTTCTGGTGCAGCCGTCCACACACATCAGTACACACCTGTATCCTTTTACTGGAGTAATCATATCTGTGTAATCAATTACCATTTCCTGTCCTGCTCTTGACTGGATGGAAAAATTCACATTTCTGGTTTTACAGTGGGTCCTGGATTATACTGAGTACAGATCCTACACATTTTTCACATAGTTCTTTGTGATGTTTTTCAGGAAAAGATGCCACCAGTGACATACATTTCTATCCATCTGTGCTGCTCCTACATGTCCTACTCCATGTGCTTCTTCTAGAGCCATTTTCCTTATTCCTGGAGACAAAGTAATTCTCCCATCTGGTTCCTTCCACCTTCCTCGTGTCTCAACAGCTCCTCTCTGCTTCCATACTGTCTTTTCATGAGGAGAAGCTTCCTTCTGAGCTTCCCAAATCTGATCTAGTTTGCGGTGGAGCTGGATCTCCTCAACACTCGTCATCATCTACAACCTTAGAGAACATCCAGCCGCTACCTTTGCCTCTCTGTCAGCTTCCTCGTTACCTTTTGCAGTCCAGCTGTTTCCTGTGTCATGTCCATCGCCACACTTCTCTACAACATTAACACTTCAGCTCATCCTCCCATCTCCTTCTTATGTTTTATGGGTTTATTACCTGCAGTTGGAAATCCTGCTCTCACTAATGCTGCATAAACTGAGTGAATAAACACAGACACTTCTCGTCATGCCCCCTCCTCCTTGTATCACCACTGAGAATCCTGCATGCAACCCTCCTTTCTGATCTCCGACACAACATCCTTCTGTAAACAAAGCTTCCTACTTCCAAGTCTGCCCTGACCTTTGTCTCTTTCCCATTCTTGCTTGACACTCATGTGGCTCTCCTTTTCCCATCCTACCTGCCATATTGATACCTTCATGAGTTAATGTCAGGTTCGGGGTGTCAACAACTTTGCAGTCTTTGTTTTCTCCATGAAGTCATTACGTAAGTCTGAAGGAGTTCACATAAGCCACAATGCTATCTTTTGTCAGTTCTGTCAGTCATTACACTCACAGACATGATACCTGTCGGCCTCCCCTTTTTCTGAACCACAACTCCATGCACTCATTGCCTGTTTCGGAAAATCAAGATAAAAATTCCTGGAATAATCAAGCAAGGCTAAGCCAAAGTTATGAAAGCTTTCCCAGGTCTGGAATAATGAAGAACAGTAAACCTATGTGTAGGAGACAATCCAGCACTTTCCTGCGAGACCAACCATCCCAGAAAAAACACCTGCAGCCTGGATACCTCCACTGTCGTCCTCCATGAGTGAAAGAAAAAAAAAGTTAGGTAAATACAGGTAAACCATTTCTGGTCTGGACTGGGACCATTTAATGTCGTGTAAGGGTTTGTAACCGGAGCTGTGTGTGAGCTGAGTGAGCAGACCCGCATTAATGGCCTGCAAATCATGAACCATCCTGTATTTTCCAGTTCCAGGGTTTTCTATCAAGATGGGAGTGTTCCAGCTGGAATCTGACGGTTCCAGTACCCCGGTATGAATCAGACCAGAGATTGTTTCTGTGATTCCTTCAGCAGCCTGAGCTTTTTGAGGGTACTATCCAACCCAAATGGGGATTTCGGACTTCACTCTAAACTTTACTGGGTGTTGTGTGAAATTTTCTCAGGTGTCGTTGGAGGTAGGCACACAGAAAGCACACACAGACTCTGATGAACAATATATATATATTTATTTTACGCAAAGCATAGCATAAGCAATCTATTTGGTTATATAGGCAAAACACACACAAAGAATATAACTTGGATTATATGAATGAAGCATGCATATAGAATATTATACAGGTATTTCACACACAAGCTTCAGTTTATCAAACAGGCATTATTCAAGCTTCAGTTTATCAAACAGGCATTACTCACACAAGCTTCAGTTTATCAAACAGGCATTATTCTCATTTACTATGATGCTAGGATGAAATGTGTCGTTCACCCCCTGCAGAGCATAGCTCCAAACAACCATCGGAGAAGCATTCCATCCTTACCGTTGACACGTGGACTGGAGAGCCAAACAGTCCCGGTAAAAGCAGCTTCCAACCTTGCTGGGCATCCGTACGTGACCCGCAGCTGACTCTGACCCGGACAGAGACTTTCCGTCGCTATATTCTCTCGTACAAGGGCCGTGTGTGAGATGGGGGGGCCAACCCCACCCCACAGACAGACCCTGCTCTTGGGAACAGATCCTGGTTTACAAAACATGTTTTGTAAACCAGGAACCGTTCTCAGAACATGCTATCAAAACAACAGACTTTTCCCAGCTCTACTCACAAAATAACAAAAACTACTCTCAGGCACACAAAACTCTCAGGCACACAAAAGAAATAACAAGACTTTTCTCAGGAACTAACGAAATAACAAGACTTTTCTCAGATATAAGCGAACAATTAGAAAAACATCTTACATAACCAACGTTTGGTCTGACCAGGACAACTAACAATAATTCTCCTTACATTCCACCCCTTGTCCTGGTCAGACCAATACATTCAATCAACCAAGTTTTACTTATGTAGTCATGTTTGGTCAGATCAGGACAACAAAATAACAAACAAAAAAAATGTTCCTTACATTCCACCCCTTGGCCTGACCTGACCAACACTTTCAGTTCTGGGAATAGTGACCATTATGACCAAACGCATCCAAAACAAACCATTGTCGTCCATGTCGAGGGTGTTCAAACTCCCAGTAATGTTCGGTGGTGGTTGTTACTGCATGGTTAAGGAGTTCCATTCGAGTTAGGAAGGTCCGCACCCTGTAAAAATAATTTCCACTTACCCAATACATATAATGCCAATGGTTTCCTGGTACACTCGGATTTATGGTTATTTCAAAGTGTTCTAGGCCAAACCACCCGTCTCTTACATATAGCGTGATTTTCATGTTAAAGCAGCATTATAGAGAGTACGGGTTAAGTCTCGTTTCACCCGTCTAACATAAAAACAAGTTAATACATTGCATAGCGTGAGCAAGATAATAATACTTATTAAAACCAATAAAGGAGGCACAAAAGATGTCCGTGCTGACACAGACATTCCCGAGAAGATATCCCACCAATGATAAGCTGAATCTTGTTGTATCATCTTGGCGGCATGCAACACCCTTCCATGAGCCACAATGTTGGACACGAGCAGTCTGGATACGTTGGACCTATGAGATTGTACAATTACATTTAGTTCCGTGGATCGATTCAGTGCGCCTCTAAACCGATCCAGGGAAACACGCTAGGGCATATGAAGAATACTCCATTGCACCTGACTAAGTCGGTGGTCAGATCTGTAATTAGTCAAGTAATAGGTCTCGTTATTCCAGTGCCACACGTGAACTCCATGGAGGCATCCTGTATAGGGCGTCCCAGGCAATAACGGATGGCTATACAGTGTTGCTACACAGAGAGTATGGGGTCCTGTCTGCCATAGCATGTCTCGCGGTGGTTCTACAAACCATTCACACATTGCCTGTACCGTGGTTAAGCATGGTTCTTAATATGCATCTCTAGTCACACAAGCCATCCCTTTATCAGTGATGTCACACATTTGTAAATCACAAGTGTGATTGGTCTGGAGACTGAACCAATCACCCCGTGTTTTCAAAAACCAGTATCCGGTATCAGTGATTACAGGTAACACATAACACTTACACACAGTCAAAAGTTTCAGGACATTCAGTTGTAACCAATGTCCCATACACATTGACTCATTACATTTAGTCTTTTCAGGAGGGAGCTCCAACCACCAATCTGCAGAATTGTTCCCCATCCGTCGCCATTCAATAGGATTGTTGGTAGTAACAGCTCTGATGAAACGCTCATGTTGTAATTTCATATCAACAATGTGCACATTACAAACAGTCATATGTAAAGCTTCTGTCCTGTTGGTAAGAACATCCACAGTTAGATTCCACATCTCAGTATCCCATGTTAAGGTTTGCAGGAGTGTTTGAGCAGCCTCTTGTTGTGTCCAAACAGCAGAAGGCATCCATAGTCCAACCTGTTGTATTCCCATTGACGTCTGTTGTCCAGTGTTTGAAAGCATAGTTCTAGTCACCGCTCCATCAATCGTGTTAGACAGATCCATCACAGTTCCCACTCCCCCCAGCAAAGCATCATACCACGCTCTCCTGCATCGCTGGGGACAGTTAGGCAATTTTGGAAACAACACTTTCCATTGCAAATCCACATGTTGTATTCGATTTCTCGGGCAGGTAAAGCTATCCTGCGTCCTCGGTCGGGTAGAATTGCGCCATCCCACCATGTATGGTTGACGCACTGTAGTCATCTGGACAGCTGGCGTTGGTGCCACCTGACAGGAGGGCTTGCTGCTGATCCACCCCAGGGCAACGAGAGCACGGAGGGTAGGGCCCAGGAGCCTGCACTGCCAGTACACCGGTTGCTGTGGTTGACGCCCATGTCGCCACCTCGAGGAGCCGTCATCAGTCCGTCCGATCGACAATCTCCACGGGAACATACCTAAAAGAGAGTTAATGCTTAGGAACACAAAGACAACAGATTATTAGTTTTCTCTCAAATAGCGTTTTGACACGGGTCCTTGCTGCAGATACAGTGTCATTCCTGCAAAAACATCCCTTCCCAAAATCCACTCTTTCACTGTAGGGATGATAACTGAATCTAATCTAACTATGTTTGGTCAGATCAGGACAATCAAGATAATTTTCGTTACATTCCACCCCTGGCCTGATCTGACCAACACTTTTCAGTCCTGACTCTTTTGTTAGCATTTGTCAGCTCGGTAGCTTTTCCAACAACAACATCGCCTCCCAACCCTGTTAGGGAGACTAAGGGTCCTTTAAATTGCTGAACTAATTTATTCCAATAGATATCTACATAGACATGGGGTCGTATATCATCAATAGACCAAATTTGGGACTGAATTTACGGTGCTCGGCCTTTATCCTAGTAATTAAGCAGTAAATCTAACAGTTCAGAATAGATGCACCTCTGGTTATGATCCTTATTTTTGTCTTTTTTGTCTGTCTGAGATTTAGGAGTCACTATCTTCACTAGTTTCACTCCTCCTCAGCACTAGAGTAATTCGACTCCTTCTTGTCTGCTGGAGGGCGGTGCTTAGGGCGTGGCCCCCCGGTGTCCGTCCGAGCCCTCAGCAGGAAGCGGACGGAGAGGAGGAGGAACGCGTTTGTCTAAGCGTTTGCAGCATTAGAGTCATGTCAGAAAACAATGTACTTTTAACCCCTTCTGTACATCCCATTCCCCAAGGGAACCCAAATCAGCAATCATGCTTCTGAATTCGCTCATAGAGCGATCAGTCGACCACCACAATAATGTCAAAATCAAGGATTTGTCCACAAAAGACTGCACCTGCGCCGCGTCTGCATGGCGAGGTCTTATACGCCGCTGTCTCCGCTTTATCTTGGAGACCTGAGTCACAGACCGCTCGGCCAACGCCGTCAGCCGGTCATGTCCACATCGTAACAAACGGTTCAGCTCTGTTTTTAACGCACAGTCAGCTTGAGCTTCTGTCAGCTGCTGCTTCTGCCCAGTTTTTAACCAGTCATACTGTCCACTCATTCTCCGCCGTGCTTCAGCGCACACCCACATCCGCCGCCGTACTCCCCCCATCGGAGCCTGTGGCGCAACGTGACTGCCTGACAGCACTTCAACACCACAGCTGGAGATCCGTTACCAACCAAGTCCTGCCATGGGCAGGCATAAAGCAACGTCTCTCCATCTACTCAACACAGCAATAAGGAGCCTTCTGGCTCTTTCGGCCTATCACTGTTTTTCTAATTCTTCTTAAACATAGTTTATGTGTATATCTTCCGTTAATCTCTAAATTCGTTCAAATGTTGTGCTTAATTAATCTCTTAGGTCGTGACGCCAAAGGTTGTGCATATTTACCACGTCACCTAAACATGTTTTTCCGCGCACATCCTCGGTTAATCTGTAAATTCATGACGCCAAATGTGCATATGTACTATTTCTTTCTGTGCACATTAATCTCTAAGGTCCAGGTTCGTGATGCCAATTGTTGTGAAATATTCTTTTACTCTTAAACATGGTTTTCTGTGTAAATCCTCCGATAATCTCTAAGTTTGTGATGCCAAATGTTGTGAAATATGTACTATTTCACTTAAATCTGATTTCTGTGTACATCCTCCGTCAGTCTCTAAGTTCGTGACGCCAAATGTTGTGAAATATGTACTATTTCACTTAAATCTGATTTCTGTGTACATCCTCCGTCAGTCTCTAAGTTCGTGACGCCAAATGTTGTGAAATATTTACTATTTCACTTAAATCTGATTTCTGTGTACATCCTCAGTTAGTCGCTGTTCGTGACGCCAAATGTTGTGAAATATTTTCTTAAGGTGTCGTCGGAGGTAGGCACACAGAAAGCACACACAGACTCTGATGAACAATATATATATATTTATTTTACGCAAAGCATAGCATAAGCAATCTATTTGGTTATATAGGCAAAACACACACAAAGAATATAACTTGGATTATATGAATGAAGCATGCATATAGAATATTATACAGGTATTTCACACACAAGCTTCAGTTTATCAAACAGGCATTACTCACACAAGCTTCAGTTTATCAAACAGGCATTATTCTCATTTACTATGATGCTAGGATGAAATGTGTCGTTCACCCCCTGCAGAGCATAGCTCCAAACAACCATCGGAGAAGCGTTCCATCCTTACCGTTGACACGTGGACTGGAGAGCCAAACAGTCCCGGTAAAAGCAGCTTCCAACCTTGCTGGGCATCCGTACGTGACCCGCAGCTGACTCTGACCCGGACAGAGACTTTCCGTCGCTATATTCTCTCGTACAAGGGCCGTGTGTGAGATGGGGGGGCCAACCCCACCCCACAGACAGACCCTGCTCTTGGGAACAGATCCTGGTTTACAAAACATGTTTTGTAAACCAGGAACCGTTCTCAGAACATGCTATCAAAACAACAGACTTTTCCCAGCTCTACTCACAAAATAACAAAAACTACTCTCAGGCACACAAAACTCTCAGGCACACAAAAGAAATAACAAGACTTTTCTCAGGAACTAACGAAATAACAAGACTTTTCTCAGATATAAGCGAACAATTAGAAAAACATCTTACATAACCAACGTTTGGTCTGACCAGGACAACTAACAATAATTCTCCTTACACTGGGGGACAATCAACCAATCCAACATCTGTCAGTCCCTGGGACCACAGTCCATCAGGTAGAGATGCGAGCATTTTCTGCTGCCTGTGGATGATCCATTTGCTCTCGTCCATGATGTCTGGACAATCTCTCATGTTGCAGGTCTACTCCGTCTCATGCTGCAACCTCTATCTTATACACACCAGTGGATGGAGGCACAGAAACACACAGTCCTCATCCAGTCTGTCAGCTGACATGTTTTTTTTTTCCATTCCTCTCAAATCTTTAGCCTGATGAGAAGGACGCAATGCCAAGGATACATAAGGCACAGCCTCCTCTCCCATTTTATACCACTGTTGATGTTCTGGAGTTTGCTGAACTACGGCTGAAACTCGCTCTTTACACACTTTTATGGAATCTAAAAAAAAAGTTCCAAATCTGACCTTCTAAGGTATTTTCAAAATCCTCTTGATACCATTCAGTGTTATTAATATCATAAAATAATGCTTACCTGTGGGGGACCTGGAGGAGGGATGTAAGGTTTACCAGAGAGATCCAGATAAAGTCACAGGCACCGAAGGAGACACCACATCACTTCAACAGGTATCTGACAGTTCATCCTTCTGCAAGGGTTAAAAATTGGATGCTGATGTTTAACAAGTGTGTCTCTTTCCTATCAAAGAACTCTGAAGCTGGGCTTCAACATTTTGGTAGCTCGTCCGGGATGGGAAAAGACTCCAGGAAAAGTGGACGGAGCTCTCTTCCTGTCCTTTCTGGATGGATCAACTCTGGCTGGGCACAAGTAAAAGGTGAGCAGAAAACCTGTTGCCGACATTTCTGCAGTTGAACTTGATTCAAATCAAGGAGTTGATCCTAATAAGAAGGGAGTATAGTGAAACTTTCAGGTGGTTGCCCCCGCTGCCAGCTGACGAGTTGACAGAAATCCAGAAAGGGCGGTTTCTGTAGACTGGGTTGGAGGCCCGGGGAGTGGAGGTCCCCGAAGTCCCAGACGGACAACGTCTGCATAACAGTGAGTACAAACTGAGTGTGCTTGTCTCCGAGACGGAGAGATTCGAGGGAAACGGTGTCTCGATCCAGATTCAGGGTTGTTTTTCCGAAACCCCAACGAGGTTGACGGATAGGAAACGACAACTGAATAGGATCTGACTGTTAACCTCTGGAGTCTAGACAGGGAAATACGGACGGAGACTTTGACCGGGAAACAAGAGATAATGGTGGGAGAATCGAGAAAAATAAAGAGAAGCAGGATTGGAAACCGTTGTCGGTGCAAATAAGTAATTTGGAGTAAGTGTTGTCCTCCTCAACAGGAAGCACAAAGACAAAGGAAGTGCTGGAAAAATAAAGAATAAAAAATGAGTAAGAATAAAAATAGGAAAAATAAGATGAATAGAAATATTAATACAACATTATGGTAATAATAAATAATACAGAATAGTAGATAGTAAAAAATTGCTGGGAGGTGAAAAGCTAACAGGTGATGAAAAGGAAAGTTTGAAGAAACTTCAGTGGCAAGAGGAAGAGGAGTGTAAGAAGAAAAGAGATAATTTTGGCAAACAAGCAGAACAAGCAAGTATTTTTAATAGAGAAAGATACAAGATATATAAGAGTTATAAGAGTTTACTGCTTTTTGTCTGAGCGCTGACACAACATTATTTGTTCATGTACAGGTCAGGATATTGACGGTAAACTTTCTGCTAGTTGCAGCAGCCTCAGAGGACAAATTCTTTCCGTCTGTCATGTACGAACAAAAACAGTATCGGCAAAACGTGAACATGTGCTGCCTCGGCAAAGCTGATAAATACAGTTTAACAACAGAACAACGTAGCGTTGCAGAAGTCCTGGACACCACTACAGCAACGTTACTGTAATTTAGGCCGATAATTAATTCATTAGATGACAATCGAAGCAACACAAAAGCATAAACTTAGTTTAAATTGTTTGATTAAATCAACTAAGCTCAGCATCTTTTTTCTTTTCTTCAGGAGCTTTCAGCTGTATAAAATGTTTGCCTTCATCCACAGATAGACTTTGCTTCGTTGTTCTCTCGGCTTGATTGGTCTCATAAAACAAAATCAAATGAATGTTGCATAGTTTTAGGATTAGCATTATTATAAAGGACAAATCTCATTTATGGCCACACGTTAGAAGGTATCAGATTGCCAGCGAGGACATTACGAGGCCCCTTGGATGATGTTTGAGCAGCTTTTTATTCCTTGTCTGTTCATCATCTATCAGCAGCATTCGTGGTCAAATATCGTAAATAAACTCAGCCTCTCTGTGACAACAGAACAGCATCACTAAAACAAAGCAGAGCCCATTAACTGTTTCAGTCACGATGGAATCTGCTGGACAGCATCTAAAAGAACGTATCTGAACTTACCTGAACTGATGAGCTGAAGTCTTTCTGAGCTCCGTCTCTGGCTCTGTTCTGACTCAGGGTTGCATTCCAGCTGTTTTGTGTTGGTAAACACAAAAATGAGATGACATCCAAGAAGTCTCATGAACTATCGAGGTCATGCAGGCGTTCACTCTGCTCTTTTACTGAGGTTAAATCAGTATAAATGTGAGAAACAATGATGGAATTCTTAACCTAACTTTTACAGCATAGAGTATTTTATCCCATTCGGATTCTCCTCCAGGCAGCAACTGTGGGAGCTACATTTAAAAATCAGATTTACATAAAACTGCAAGGATTCCTTAAAATTACACCGCTTACTTTTGTGTGTGACTTTCAAAGTAATGATAAAAGACTATATGAAGAAAGATCATAGAAATAAATAATAGCCGCAGTAGTTCCCGATCAGGACCAGCAGGATTTGTACCTGCACCTCCTGGACCATGGGGACCGGCCACACCATAAGGGATGGGTTTTTATATGCCTCCTGGCTTTAGACAGCCACGTGGCAGAGGGGGACAAAGAGGAGGACGGGGCTCTGGGGCTCGAGGGTATGGCCGCTGAGAGGGGGGCGGGGCCTGCTTCTTCTGTGGTCAGCTGGGACACTGGGCTCGCAACTGTCTCCAGAACCAAATACAGGGCCGAGGCCGAGGGTCCAAACGACGGGGAAAACACACCCTGGAGGCGGAGTGGGTACAGCAGACCCTCTCTTGCCGATCCAAGTCAAAGGTCGTGAGCTGCCTTTTCTGGTTGATGCGGGAGCAACTTTCCCATCAATGAACTCTCCATTCCAGAAAGAAGAAGTATCTGACACCACGGTTGAAGTTCTGGATTTCTTGGGGGTTGTGCAGAATCCACTTCTCCCCTCAGAGGGCAAACAGACTTTAACTCACCGGAATGTTGTGTCTCCATCGGTGCCTGGGAATCTGTTGAGAAAAGACTTATCAAACTCGGAGCCATTATTCTATGTGGACCTGATTGGACTGTTGACATCTACTGTGGAGTTCCTGCTCCGGAGGGCCCGGAGGGGGTCGGGGTGCTGTCTGTGTTCTCAAAGTGACGTCCCCTGGATCTCCCTGTTACAGCCTCATGTGATTTTGTTCTATGATAGAGATAGAAGTGAATAATATTAGACTCTTTTACCATCTTGAAACGATGTTTGGCACCAGCCGCTGATTCGGCTCTCCCTAATTATGACAAACCCTTCTTTCTTAATGTTTCTGAAACAGATGGAGTTCTGTTTCAGAAACAAGGGGAGATAGACGGGTACTTATGTATGTGAGCGTAATGATGGACAAAACTGAAAAACGACACCCAAAAGGCACTTAGCATGCAGCTGGTGTGGTAAAAATGATCAGAAGACACACAGCATAGTGACGTAAACTTATCGTCATGCACTATGACTTCACTCAGTCAGCAGAGACTATGCAAAGTGTTTGATGCACCTAACTTGACTTTAACTCGTAAGGGTCCTGTTTGAAGGTGGAGTACATTCCTGAGTCAGAAGCCTTGTTCACAGATGGTTATTGTTTAAGAAATGATAGAGGGGGTCTGCAGGCAGGGTTTTCAGTGGTGAGAAAAGAGGGAGAAAAGTTCAGGACTTTGAAAGCAGAGAAATTGGAAAACTCTCCCTCTGCACAAAGAGGAGAAGTAGTAGCAGTGATTGGAGCATTGAAGGCTGGTGCAGGGAAGGAAGTATCTGTGTTTACAGATTCGGCGCATGCTGCCGGAGCAGCACTGGTGGACTTGAAACAGTGGATGAGAACAGCATTTTCGGCAGCAGGACACAAGCCTATCAGACATGAGAAAGAAATGAGAGATTTGGCTGAGACTCTACTCCTCCCAAAAAGAATAGCTTTTGTTAAATGTAGAGGTCATGACAAAGGAAACAGTTGCCAGAGGGAATGAGGAGGCTGATAGAGAAGCTAAGGCGGCTGCAGGATATTCCCCTAGACTACAGATGGTAACAAGTGTGGAGGAAATTCAGTTGCATTTGACTCTAGAGCAGATAAAACAGGCTCAGAATGAGACTCGTCCACAGGGGAAAACAGTGTGGAAAGAAAGAGGTGCGATTGAATGTCGAGGGTTATGGAGAGGGCCAGATGGTCGCATTGTTCTTCCACCTGGAATTAGGAAAACGATCCTCAACGAGGCTCATGGAGTTGGACACGTGGGACCTGCTCAGATAGAGAGAAAGCTGTGTCATTGGTGGCATCTATTCCTGAAGGATATGGCCAGAGACTATGTGGACACGTGTAAGGTGTGTACATTTTCCAACCCCAGGCCCACGGTGAAGCCACATATGGGAATTTTTCCCATACATACAAGATCAGGACAAGAGATAGTCATGGACTACACAGATATGATCACACCCGTTAAAGGGTACAGATACCTCCTTATGTGTGTGAACAGCTTCACTGGCTGGCCTGAGGCCTGTCCCACTAAGAAAGAAGATGGTAAATCAGTGATTACATTTTTGGTGAATCAGTACATCCCCAGGCACGGCTTTCCTGAAAAGGTAAGATCTGATAATGGCACACATTTTAAGAACAGTGACCTGCAACAGGTGGAAAGTCTGCTGGGACTGAAGCATAATTTCGGAACAGTGTGTCACCCACACTCACAAGGTTACGTAGAAAAGATGAATCAGACTTTAAAGCAGAAATTGGCCAAAATTTGTGCCGCAAGTGGTACGAACTGGCTGGATGCTCTTCCGTTAGCCTTACTGTCAGTACGCTGCTCGGTGAACCAGAGCACTGGGTTCACACCTGACGAGTTGACGACAGGACGGAAGTTCCCGGGTCCCAGTGCTCCGTTAGTATGGGAAGAGCCCCTAGCCAAGCCTAAACCAGATGTTTTGTATAAGAAATTAAAAACTTTGGTCAGAAGTTTCTCAAAACAGGTGCAGAACAATCAAAGGGGCCGTGACAGAACTTCACAAGGACCCCCGGACGTGAAGTGGGTCCTCCTGAAAGCCATCAAACGGAAGTGGTCAGAACCCAGGTGGACGGGTCCTTTCCAGGTTATGGAGAGGACTTCCCATGCAGTTTGGCTGAAAGGCAAAAGTGACACCTGGTACCACTGGTCGCAGTGTGCTGCAACTCATGAACCCAGCAGAAGCTGGACGGAGATTCAGACAGGCTGGTCTGTGTCCACTCGAAGCTCTGACCTCAAGAAAGGGGCAGAATAATTCCCTGGTCTGGTCAAGAGCAGGGTCACAAGGTAGTCTACCCCTGTGGTCTGAAGAAAGGAAAAAGAGTGTCACATTTGACTGCTTTTTTTTCCCATTTGAATATTTGCTGTGTAATTGTACACCAAGAAGGTTTGTTCGTCTCCGTCTGTCCCTGTGGTGGCCTGGAAAACTGTCTGGAGTGTGCCCCACCTCTCTCAACTGGGATGGGCTTCAGAACCTCAGAACCTTCAGAATCAATGAGTCCTGTCCATCAGTTAGGGTTCCTGATTAAAAAAACCCAGAATAATGAGGGATAGGATATTTTAGATATTTTGTACATTAAAAATGATTAATCTAATTTCTCTTTAAAGCTGTGAATGCGTATTAAAGCTCTTTTGACACTTTTAAAGTCTCCAAACGTGTTATTATCCTGGATGGTTCTGAGTGGTGTGTTGCAGGCAAGTCTGACAATTTTATATATGAAATTTTCTGTTAATTACGTGTAAATTATGTGATCAATAGATGGAAACCTGTGGCTAAGACGAGCATCTGTACTGAAACGTTGCCTTCTAGATCACACACCTGCCTGCTTCATGTTTGGAGATCTTCTTACGTGACACCTGTCAAGTAACCCGTGTTACTTCGGTAGCACATATACTAAAATTGGAACGATACAGAGAAGATCAGCATGGCCCCTGCGCAAGGATGACACGCAAATTGAAGGTTCCTCATTTTCAAGGGAGTGGTGGCCTAGTGGTTACAGTGGTGGGCTTGGGTCTGGAGGACCCAGGTTCAATTTCGGTACGATTAACGTACTCGTGTAAAACAAAATAAATCACGAAGCAATGTTCATGTTTGTGTGTCTTCTCAAATATTTTCGGATAGACTTCGTGAGCTGACACGTCCTCTGGGATCCGGTATGGCCCGCGACGGGCTCCATGGCGGCACACCTGGGACAACATCGGACACCTGGAACACACGGGAGAAATGGAGTGGTTAAACGTACTCGTGTCAAACCCGTGTTACTTCGGTAGCACATATACTAAAATTGGAACGATACAGAGAAGATCAGCATGGCCCCTGCGCAAGGATGACACCCAAATTGAAGGTTCCTCATTTTCAAGGGAGTGGTGGCCTAGTGGTTACAGTGGTGGGCTTGGGTCTGGAGGACCCGGTTGCATCGTACATACAGCATGTGCACGATGTCCACACAATGACAAGAATGATCATGAAAAAATAAATGACAAAGTGTGTGTGTCTTCTCCAAATATTTCCGGATAGACTGACACGTCTTTTGGGATCCGGTATGGCCCGCGACGGGCTCCATGGCGGCACACCTGGGACAACATCGGACACCTGGAACACACGGGAGAAATGGAGTGGTTAAACGTACTCGTGTCAAACCCGTGTTACTTCGGTAGCACATATACTAAAATTGGAACGATACAGAGAAGATCAGCATGGCCCCTGCGCAAGGATGACACGTAAATTGAAGGTTCCTCATTTTCAAGGGAGTGGTGGCCTAGTGGTTACAGTGGTGGGCTTGGGTCTGGAGGACCCAGGTTCAATTTCGGTACGATTAACGTACTCGTGTAAAACAAAATAAATCATGAAGCAATGTTCATGTTTGTGTGTCTTCTCAAATATTTTCGGATAGACTTCGTGAGCTGACACGTCCTCTGGGATCCGGTATGGCCCGCGACGGGCTCCATGGCGGCACACCTGGGACAACATCGGACACCTGGAACACACGGGAGAAATGGAGTGGTTAAACGTACTCGTGTCAAACCCGTGTTACTTCGGTAGCACATATACTAAAATTGGAACGATACAGAGAAGATCAGCATGGCCCCTGCGCAAGGATGACACCCAAATTGAAGGTTCCTCATTTTCAAGGGAGTGGTGGCCTAGTGGTTACAGTGGTGGGCTTGGGTCTGGAGGACCCGGTTGCATCGTACATACAGCATGTGCACGATGTCCACACAATGACAAGAATGATCATGAAAAAATAAATGACAAAGTGTGTGTGTCTTCTCCAAATATTTCCGGATAGACTGACACGTCTTTTGGGATCCGGTATGGCCCGCGACGGGCTCCATGGCGGCACACCTGGGACAACATCGGACACCTGGAACACACGGGAGAAATGGAGTGGTTAAACGTACTCGTGTCAAACCCGTGTTACTTCGGTAGCACATATACTAAAATTGGAACGATACAGAGAAGATCAGCATGGCCCCTGCGCAAGGATGACACGTAAATTGAAGGTTCCTCATTTTCAAGGGAGTGGTGGCCTAGTGGTTACAGTGGTGGGCTTGGGTCTGGAGGACCCAGGTTCAATTTCGGTACGATTAACGTACTCGTGTAAAACAAAATAAATCAGGAAGCAATGTTCATGTTTGTGTGTCTTCTCAAATATTTTCGGATAGACTTCGTGAGCTGACACGTCCTCTGGGATCCGGTATGGCCCGCGACGGGCTCCATGGCGGCACACCTGGGACAACATCGGACACCTGGAACACACGGGAGAAATGGAGTGGTTAAACGTACTCGTGTCAAACCCGTGTTACTTCGGTAGCACATATACTAAAATTGGAACGATACAGAGAAGATCAGCATGGCCCCTGCGCAAGGATGACACGTAAATTGAAGGTTCCTCATTTTCAAGGGAGTGGTGGCCTAGTGGTTACAGTGGTGGGCTTGGGTCTGGAGGACCCAGGTTCAATTTCGGTACGATTAACGTACTCGTGTAAAACAAAATAAATCACGAAGCAATGTTCATGTTTGTGTGTCTTCTCAAATATTTTCGGATAGACTTCGTGAGCTGACACGTCCTCTGGGATCCGGTATGGCCCGCGACGGGCTCCATGGCGGCACACCTGGGACAACATCGGACACCTGGAACACACGGGAGAAATGGAGTGGTTAAACGTACTCGTGTCAAACCCGTGTTACTTCGGTAGCACATATACTAAAATTGGAACGATACAGAGAAGATCAGCATGGCCCCTGCGCAAGGATGACACGTAAATTGAAGGTTCATCATTTTCAAGGGAGTGGTGGCCTATTGGTTACAGTGGTGGGCTTGGGTCTGGAGGACCCAGGTTCAATTTCGGTACGATTAACGTACTCGTGTAAAACAAAATAAATCACGAAGCAATGTTCATGTTTGTGTGTCTTCTAAAATATTTTCGGATAGACTTCGTGAGCTGACACATCCTCTGGGATCCGGTATGGCCCGCGACGGGCTCCATGGCGGCACACCTGGGACAACATCGGACACCTGGAACACACGGGAGAAATGGAGTGGTTAAACGTACTCGTGTCAAACCCGTGTTACTTCGGTAGCACATATACTAAAATTGGAACGATACAGAGAAGATGAGCATAGCCCCTGCGCAAGGATGACACCCAAATTGAAGGTTCCTCATTTTCAAGGGAGTGGTGGCCTAGTGGTTACAGTGGTGGGCTTGGGTCTGGAGGACCCGGTTGCATCGTACATACAGCATGTGCACGATGTCCACACAATGACAAGAATGATCATGAAAAAATAAATGAATAAATAAATCACGAAGCAAAACGTGATTTCAAATATTTCCGGACAGACTTCGTGAGCTGACACGTCCTCTGGGATCCGGTATGGCCCGCAACGGGTTCCGTGGCGAGACACCTGGGACCTCCGGAAATGCTTCACCCACCGACTGACTGTCAGTACGGGGGCGGGGACGGCTGTGTACACACAGGAGTGCCGGAGAAATACGTACGGGGAGGGGCGGGGAGGCGGATGGGGACACACGGGGGTACCGTACTTCGTGAGCTGACACGTCTTCTGGGAATATGGCCGGCGACGGGTTCCGTGGCGAGACACCCGTCACACATCAGACACCTGGGACCTCCGGAGAAATGGAGAAAGGCTTCACCCACCGACTGCGTGTCAGTACGGGGGGCGGGGACGGCTGGGTACGGCTGGGGAATCACGGGAGTACCGGAGAAATGCGTACGGGGAGGGGGGGCGGCTGGGGACACACGGGAGTACCGGAGAAATGCGTACGGGGAGGGGAGGGGGACACACGGTAGTACCACAGAAGTGTGTCCCCATCCGTCCCCGTCGGCGACTTTGTAAGCTGACACGTCTTCTGGGAATATGACCGGCGACGGATTCCGTGTGGAGACGCCTCGGACACACGGGGGCTGCGGAGACACAGGGAAGATTAATTCATTAATATTTATAAATCATGTATATTCGTACATTATGAATTCATAAACGAGCATACCACCACCACCACCACGGATGCTCCATGACGAGGTAGCGGGACGTGTAAGACTCAGATCCCACGGAAGAGACAGCAGCGTCGGACAGAGGACATCCATTCCACTTCGGCATAGAATTGCTAAGATTTAGCATCTAGCCATATTGGAAGTGGCGGTAAGTTTTACATTTGTGAATAATCACGTCAAACCGAAGACCATAGAAGCTGAAGACTCTTTCGGCTTCCTATGGTCTTCGGTTGAATCAACCGAAGACCATAGAGAAGCTGAAGGAGAACTATTGCACTAGTTCTGTTGGTTTGGTAACAGAAATACAGTTCCCTGAAGTGTCCTGTAACGGTGCTGATATCTCTGCATATTGGGGTACCCAGCTTCTGCAGTAATTTGCCAACCCTAGAAATGACATCATTTGTTTCTTAGTCTGGGGTTTAGGTGCTTGTAGGATGGCTGTTTTCCTATCTTCCATGACTGTCCTTCCTTCTGCACTTAGGTAGTGACCTAAATATTTAACTCGTTCCTGACATAACTGTAGTTTGTTTTTACTGACCTTGTGTCCCTCCTGTGCTAGGAATGTCAGCAATGCCAAGGTATCTGTCAAGCACTGCTGTTCTGTGCGTAAAACCAGTAAAATGTCATCTACATAAGTGAGAATCTGGCTCCCTTCTGGCGGCTCGAAGGGTTCCAGGCTAGCGTTTAATGCCTGGATGTAGATTGTGGGACTCTCACAATAGCCTTGAGGTAATCTAGTGAAGGTGTACTTCTTTCCTTCAAAAGTGAATGCAAACCAAAACTGACTATCTGGGTGCAGTGGAACAGCGAAAAATGCATTGCTTAAGTCTATTACACTGAAAACTCTGCCGTCTGGGTCTACACTATTTAACAATGTGTGTGGATCTGCCACACAGGGTGCACGTTGTACTACAGCATTATTTACAGCAACAAGATCTTGTACCATTCTCCATTTTTCTCGGCCTAGTCATGCTGGGGCATGGTGTGGGGGTGTGGGATTACTACGACAGTCTCTGGAGAGATGTCCTTTCTTCTCACAAGACCAACATGCTCTGGGATTCGACTGATCCCGACCAAAAGCTCCTCTGCCACGGCCTCTACCTCGGCCCCGTCCTCTATGCTGACCTCGTCCACCTGGTTGCTGATAAAAAATTTCAGTTTCCTCATCCTCATACTAAAATGCTCCCACAGATGCTTTCTTCCCTTTTTGCTTAGACTTTGTCACCTTTTCTGCATGTGTGGCGTGATTCACATATTCAGCCAGTGTTCCTGTATTGAATCCTATGTAATGCTTGTCCACCCAGCTTTTAATGGCTGGACTTGATCCATTATGGAGAGCATTTTTCAGTTGTTGCCTATACGCTCCTTGATCATTCTCATCCTGCTGTAATCCACTGTGTTGTTTAAATACTGCTTCCATTCTGACTCTGTAATTATCAAAAGATTCATCATCCTTTTGGCAAGTGCGTCCGATTTCTACATAATTTGCACGTTTCCTGTAGCGTGCCCTAATCCTCCCTTCTAAGCCCATCATCTGTTGAGTTAGAGCCTGGCTTCCTGGGGCATGTGCTACGCTGTTAGGTCCTGCTGGAACAAAATCTCCCCTTACAAGATGCCATTCTGGTCCTAAGACACACATCCAGACCTGTTGTACTTTGCTACCATTAAGACCATATGATGCTACTAAGTTTGACATCTGTACTATGCATTCTTCCACATCCTCCTTAGGGGAGGGAATGCCTGCGGTGGCTTTAATTATATCATCTTTAGTCCAAGTCCTGTATACGTTGACAGTGTCTGGTTGTCCATCTTGTCCTGCTCTGGGGTTTGGTAGTTGAATCAAAGGGTAGATGTCTGTCTCATCTTCATTGATTCTCCCCATTTGTGGCATGGACGGCGAGAGGAGATGTCCCAATCGTTTGGACCAATCCCCTAGTTTGCCTGTACTTCTAGTAGACCTAGGAGTTTCTGGCATTGGGGCTGATGGTCTTGGTCCTGAGTACGGCGGGGGTGTTTGATTCTGTGAATTTTGTGGATGTTGTGGATAGTCTGGATGTTCTTCACCTCCTATTACTCCCCCCTCTGCGCCGCCAGGTTGATTAAACATCAGTCTGGCCGGTGCATAAGGCCCAACGTACTCATTATCTTCCTGACGGTGGAACAATGTCTGTTGTCCACCCCTGTCATATTTCTGTTGCTCTTCAACTTCCTCTTTTCTTTGTTTCTCTTCTCTGGCTCGTTTCTGACCTGTTTCTCGTTTCCCAGCTGTGGCCAACCACATATCTATCTTATGATACCCATGTTTACGCATTTTCTTTACATCTTCCTTATTGTCAGTC
>JABWDQ010000051.1:0-37941 GCA_014839995.1 Xenentodon cancila | reverse complement strand
CATGAGCATATTACAGCCGTCCTCAAATCCTGCATTGGCTCCCCGTGTCCTCCACAGTTCAGTACAAAACTGCTCTCCTGACTCATCAGTGCATTCGTGTCAATGCTCCACCTGACTTAAAGAAGTCATCAGGCAGCAAACGGCATCTGCAACCTCCGTTCTGGAAACAGCATCCTCCTCCACACCCCAGAACTAAGTTGTGGACTATGTGAGATCCAGGTTCTGCTCAGCCGCCCCCATCTGTCAAACTCCCTTCCTGAATATCTGAAGGCCCCCCAGACTGGATCTGCTTTAAAAAGGTCTTGAAGACTTTTAATGAACTGCTCCATGTTTTATTATTATTATCCGCATTTATTCAAATACTTGACTGTTTTGTAAAAAAAATGAACTGCTGATCCTTATCAGTTGTAGTTAACGAAGGAATGATTGTGTTGGTGGATTTTCAGCTCGGTGATCAACACCGTCATCCCTGACGTCCTCCACTGAAACTCACCCAACCCACGGTGCCGCCTCCACCTGTCAGTGGATCTGCAGCGTCCTGACTGACTGGAGCAATTTGACATCAGGCTCTGGATCTCTGATAGATTATTTCTCTCTATCAGTCTCATTAATTCTTTCTCTGATATCTCAGATTACACTATTACTGCTCTAAGTCCACCATACTACCACTGAACTCTAACAGCAGGCGGTAGGCAGTAGGCGGTCCAGGAGAGGTCCTCTGAGATGTGGACACCCAGGAACTTGGTGCTGCTCACCCTCTCCACAGCAGCACCGTTGATGGTCAGAGGAGCATGCTGGGTGTGTTGTCTCCTGAAGTCAGCAACAATCTCCTTGGTCTTCTCCACGTTCAGGGAGAGATTGTTGTCTGCACCACTCAGCCAGGCAACTCACTTTTCCAGGGTGAAGAGGAGGGGGCTCAGCACACATCCCTGGGGGGCCCCTGTGCTCAGTGTGATGGTGCTGGATGTGTTGCTGCCGACCCGTACTGCCTGTGGTCTCCCAGTCAGGAAGTCCAACAGCCAGTTGCACATTGAGGTGCTGATCCCCAGCTGGTCCAGTTTGTGAATGAGCTGCTGGGGGATGATGGTGTTGAATGCCTTGATATGATGCATGACTAGCCGTTCAAAGCACTTCATGATGATGGGAGTCAGTGCGACTGGACGGTAGTCGTTGGAGCAGGAGGGAGATGACCGTTTTGGGACCGGACGGATGTTGGTGGCTTTGAAGCACGTGGGAACCACCGCCTGACTCAGTGACATGTTAAAGATGTCTGTGAAGACATCCGTGAGTTCTCCTGCACAGTCTCTCAGTACACGACCAGGTATGTTGTCAGGACCAGGAGCTTTGCGGGCGTTGATCCTGCTGAGGGATCTCCTCACAGTGTCCGGTGACAGCGTCAGCACCTGGTCGCCGGGAGGGGGTGGTGCTTTCTGTGCGGCGATGGTGTTGTGGTTTTGTAGGCTGTCTTGTTGTTGGTGTAGACTTGGTCCAGAATGTTGTCTCCTCGCGTGGGGAACTTGATGTGGTGGTGAAGATTTGAAAAGATGGTCCTTGGGTCTGCGTGGTTGAAGTCCCCCGCCAGGATGAGGAAGGCCTCAGGGTGGGCTGTCTGCTGTTCGCTGATCCGCTGGTACAGCTCGGTCAGCGCCTCTCTCCTGGTGTTGGTGGAGGGGCTGGGGGGGTGTAAACAGCAGTGAGTAGTATGACCGAGTATTCGCGCGGTAGATAGAAAGGACGACATTTAATAATCATAAACTCCGCCAGGGGTGAGCAGTGTTTGCAGACCACCACAGCATCTCTACACCAAGCATCACGGAGGAAAACACAAAGGCCACAAAGAAGAAAACTGTGACCGGCTGGTTTCGTAGACGTTCCAGCAGAGAGAAAACTGCTGGAAACCAGTAGATCAGCCAACGTCACCTTCTCTCCACCTGACTCTGGTCTGCACCTGACTCTGGTCTCCACCTGACTCTGGTCTGCACCTGACTCTGGTCTACACCTGACTCTGGTCTCCACCTGACTCTGGTCTCCACCTGACTCTGGTCTGCACCTGACTCTGGTCTCTACCTGACTCTGGTCTCCACCACATCTTCTCTCCACCTGACTCTGGTCTCCACCTGACTCTGGTCTCCACCTGACTCTGGTCTGCACCTGACTCTGGTCTCTACCTGACTCTGGTCTCCACCACATCTTCTCTCCACCTGACTCTGGTCTCCACCTGACTCTGGTCTCCGCCTGACTCTGGTCTGCACCTGACTCTGGTCTCCGCCTGACTCTGGTCTCCACCTGACTCTGGTCTGCACCTGACTCTGGTCTCCACCTGATTCTGGTCTGCACCTGACTCTGGTCTCCACCTGACTCTGGTCTGCACCTGACTCTGGTCTCCACCTGACTCTAGTCTCCACCTGACTCTGTTCTCCATCTGATTCTGGTCTGCACCTGACTCTGGTCTGCACCTGATTCTGGTCTCCACCTGATTCTGGTCTGCACCTTACTCTGGTCTCCACCTGACTCTGGTCTGCACCTGACTCTGGTCTCCACCTGACTCTGGTCTCCACCTGACTCTAGTCTCCACCTGACTCTGTTCTCCATCTGATTCTGGTCTCCACCTGACTCTGGTCTCCACCTGACTCTGGTCTCCATCTGACTCTGGTCTGCACCTTACTCTGGTCTCCACCTGACTCTGGTCTGCACCTGACTCTGGTCTCCACCTGACTCTGGTCTCCACCTGACTCTGGTCTGCACCACATCGTCTCTCCACCAGATTGTCTCTCCACCAGATCTTCTCTCCACCAGATTGTCTCTCCATCAGACAGATTCTGGTCTCCACCAGATCTTCTCTCTCTTTTTCATAAAATCAATAAATAATACAAATCTTTGATTACAACCTGAGTCTCTTTCTTTCATTTTGTGTCCAACAACTTTTCTACGGTTCGGCTCAGCAGATCCATGTTGATATGTTTGATTATTTCAAATCTCAAATGTTACGACATTATATTCAAATAGACTTAAATGTTCTGTTTATTCTACACTGGTTGAGGGCGGGTACCAGGTCAATCATTTGTGTTGCACTAAATCAACAGACAAGAAAGTGAGCAGGTGAACTTCACCTTCAGAGGGTCTTCTGATGCTCTGACAGGTGGCATTTGGTGACAAAGCTGCAGCTGCAACATGTAAGAAAAAGCAGGAGAAGTGCAAAGAGCAACATGCAAATGTTTAACTGTGTTTAAAAACACACTGAGTGACGTTAGTGAATAAGAATAAATACATGCATGTGTGCAAACTTATCAACCTGATGAAGTCCAGGCAGATTTGTGCAGGAATGATTCAATTCTTTATCTAAAAGCTTTTGTCTGATTTGTGTCTAGAAAGAGGATAAACATGGCGAGTATGAAAGTAGACCAGAATTAACCACAAAGATCATTTTATTGTTCTACAAAAGTGACTTCATGGTTCAGGGAAAACTGTGTCGTTGAAAGTGTTTAGTCTGATAAAACACATCAAAATGAATGCAGATCAGTCACTGAGCATCGTTTAGTGGCTGTAATGTGACGTGTCATTTGGATCCAGATCTGCTGGATCTTTACAACAGAACCATTTACATGATCAAACTGGTTTGCTGTGAGCTGGATACCAGGAATCTAACACATCTTCTCCAAAGGTCACTTAGTTGTTTTTCCAACTTTAATTTGCTCATGTTTATTCTACTTTTGGGTTCATCTTTTCTTTGTTTAGTGTGTTTAATCCACTATATTGTTAACCTACAGTTTATGACAACTATTGTAAGAAGCAGCAGCTACTGAGTGTCTGTAATTTCAGTAATAATCCCGGTAATTTTACCTGTCGTTATAAAAAGAGGTGAAAGAAAGAGGGCGTTGGAGGACAGACGAGTACTGAAAAAAGCAGGAGCCGAGGAAAGAAAAAGTACTGCAACATCTGCAAAACAGCTGACAGGAGCCACAGGTCTGTGTGAGGGAGCACGACGGACGATACGGACGCCAATGATCACAAAACCCAATCTGGGCTCAGACAGAAGCGTTGAGGAAGCTTCAGAACGAGGAGATGGGAACTTAAATGAACAGTCATAAACACCGATGGAAACGTTAGGATTCTGCACAAATGATGCTCAAATATTAGCAAAATCCCATTTTAGGATGGCAAAAACATTTCGGACCATTGCTTTAGATGTCATTAATGTCACGCTTGTCTGAAAGGTGCAGGAGGGATATGATGAAACTGGGAACAGAAAACAGGCTTTTTCTGAGCAACGTACTTATTTAACAGAGATAAAAAGTTCTCTTACTGAGTTAAAAATGATATGTTCACATACACGGCTGCAACATCTGAGTCTTTTTTAAGACCGACTGCTGAAACGACCTTCTACCTTTAGTTAATAATTGTACAAATTGTTGAAATAATAGAAGAAGGGGAACATTGACAGGGTTTTTAGAGAAACTGATGAGGAGGCTGGTTTTCCACTAGTAAACACATCTTGTAATCAAAGCACAAACTCTGGTGAAAATACCTCCGTTTTCATATTTCACTACAGATCAGGAAGCTACAGAAACGTGACTTTGGCTGCACTTACCTTGATTTTCTGTCCTTTAGAGGTCAAATGTGAAAGCAAAGAAAACTTAAACAAAGCACAACCAAATGAACAAAATACAACCAAACGTCTCCTGAAAGCAGTTGTTACTAGAACCAAGATCATTGTGAGTAGACTCTTGAACCTCTGCAGGAGCACCACCTTCAAATGTACAAAAAAGTCTCTTCTACACGACATGTCACCAATGATCATTTAATATTAACAGGAGCTGGACCAGACCTGCTGTTCAAGGGTGGAAAGACGTCCCAAAGATGTATTTCAGTCAATCAGACACATTCATTTCTCCACTGACATGATGCATCATTTAAATTATGTTTTAAACAAGGCTGACTCTTAAAGTCAGACAAAAACGTTGGACTGAAGTAGATTTTGTGTTGATCCAAGTCAAAAACCAACTTGAACAGATCAAAGTGCAAGTCAACACATTTGATTAAAAAGGCCTGATTGGCATTAAGGTGCAGCATATTAAATATGGTTGGTCCAGAGACGTCACGGTGGATCAACATACCCTTCTTTTCTTTACGTGATACATTCAGGCTGACTTTAAATGACGTGGTATTTAAGAGGTTTCCCCCAAACGCAGAGTCCTTGAATTCATCTTTCAGTCAACAAAACCACCTCGCTGAGACACGTGGAAGCTGCTGTTCAATCTGATTTCAGCAGTTTCCTGGAGACTCGCTGGCTGACTCGCAGCTGAATTAGGTGTGAAAAATGCATATCAGCGACCATTACATTGTTAAAACAGCACAAATGAGTTATTTTTTGTTAAAATGTTGGTTGTAATTTCATGATTACAGGTTTGGTGGTTAGCACTGTTGTCTCACATCAAGAAGGCAAGAAGGACAGTGTTAGGGTTATCAGAACCTCTCAATTTTAGGAATAAACCATGCAGAGAAAGCAGTCTTGATCAAAACCTTTGCAAAGGGGGGAAGGGCCGACGCCAAGGTGCATCACCCATGGCAATTCCTGGCCATTCCCGTCGTCCCCCCTTGCTGTGGTCTCTTCTATTCACAGAAGAACAAAGCAGTCACATGACATGTTGTATGTAAATGTAATCAGGTGAAGAAACAGACACGCTATAGGCCCATTTGGCTCTGACATCCTGTATGTCTTAATCCTGGCACCACGATCTTGTAAATACAGGCAGCAGAGAATTACAACTTAAAGGCAATCATGTAATAATATGTTCATAACTCTGACAGGAAGGAATTTGGATTGTCTTCCTGCACCTTTGTGGCTTTCCCCGAGTGCTCTTCTTCCTCATATCATTTTTTAAATGACAAAAGGGAAATCAGTTTATTTTATTGTTTATTGTTTTCTTATTGCCCCACCTTTTAACATTTTGCTTCAAACAACATTTCCATGCTCACTCAGAAGTGCTTCATGTCATTTTCTCACTAACTAAAGTTTACACTGCCATTTATTCATTTTTTCTTTAATAGATAGGAACTGGAACACAATGAAAACTATTTATTGTGGTGTAAAAATTACATTTTTAAAATATAGAATATAATATATAATATATATATAAAATATCGCCTTGCCTTGCCTCATACTAACCGGCAGTGCCCTGTACCCTGCTCAGGGACACTTTGGTACGTGACAGAGCCGGGGATTAATCTGACCACCTTACAGCTAGAGGGGAACCAACTGCGCCACAGCAATCTCTCTTCACAGTAATTACAGTCATATTACTGTATGTTTAATCAAAAGCACGTCGGTACACATATGTAGTGTAGTATCTAGGTACACACATAAACATAAGAGGGGAGTTTTGGAGGAAGTAGATGCACGAGACATAGCAGCAGGAGCAATGCATAGCACACTCTTATTAGGAGGAATTGGATTACACTGGAATATAATTGAACTGATCTTGATTGTCTTTGAATGGACTATATTGAACTTGTCTCCTGTGTTAAAATGCCTTGAGAAGATTTTGTTTAGAATTGGCACAATTCAAATAAAATGCAACATAAAGAGAATTAAACTAAATATAATAATTAAGCTAAAATATTGTACATAGTGTGCAGCATGCCAGAAATGTCGCACTCATAATGAAAACACTGTCCAGATAGTTTCCTAATGGTGTAAATGTTTCCACGCTGCAGCTGAGCAGCTTACTACGTACGTTATATCCAACAAAGCAATACACCAGTATAGTGGGACAACTCCACTTGAGCCATATCACAGTTGCTTTTATGGGGACAAACTAACAACCAGTATGCAGAACTAACTAAACAAAGAAAATGTGAAAATGAGCTATTCCCTAGTAGCTTTCATGTTTGCCTAAAATACTTAAAAATAAGCAGCTGCATTGCAGGAATATATAATTTCAAGTTGCATTTGGATTGGTTAGTCAGATAACTGTGTCAGTCAGTCTGTGGTTGCAAGGTCAACGTGACGGTGACCGTTGAACTTTCTTAAAATTGTACAACATGAAACAGCTGATTTGGAAGTATAATGAAAGATATTTCCACAACTCTTTCACAAAGGCCATCCTGCATCTGCAATAGCCAAAGACGCTAATTAATATTACTTTATCATTCTTATCGGATCAGTCTCAGCAGCCTCTTTTGAAGTGCTGCTGCACCAACAACATCTGAAAGGAGAACTGTCAAAGCTGAAACAACAACTTGCAGCGCTCCACTTGGAGTCACACTGACTTGGCCTGTCCCACCTCTGACCATCCCAGTGTCTGCCTCCACCTGTCTGTGTGGATGTCTGTTGGATATCTGCTGACATCCCGACCTGCAGTCCTCATCCCCGTGGATCACCAACTATCCATATATCACCCAGATACACACAGAAGTCTAAGTTCTGCTGCTGATAGATAATTTTACTATTGTATCCTGTCTTGTACCTTTGACGGTGTGTCTATGTCTCTCTTCTCTCTGTTCTACCCGGCTGGTCTTCAGCAGGAGGGTCCCCCCTCATGATCCAGGTCCTGATCCAGGTTTCTTCCCTCTTAAAGGGGAGTTTTTCCTGCCACTGTTTGGCTTAAGGTTTATTAATATATATATATTATTATTATTGTTTTTTTTGTGTTTCTTCCTTTCAGGGTTACAACAATGTTCTTGTCTTCTGCTTGTTGTATTTTTGATTGAATATAAAATAAATGGAAAAAACAAATCTCAAGAATATTATGAGACAGTTTCTGTTGTGGAATAAAGAGTTTCTTCCACATCTGTATGAATCTCCGTTCAGGCCTGTTTCTTACTTCTCCGGCGGTGTAGGTTGTATTTCTGCAGCACCGTAGCGGTGCCGAGTTTCACCTCTTTTTTTACTTTCTGTTTGTAGCTTAGACACAGAAACAGAGCAAATTAAGTCGATTTGGGCCAACTGGAGCTGATAATGTTGGGTATCAGTGGTTTCTTCACACATTTCACCATCAACTCCCACATTTAAATGTGTTAAATGTGTTGTGCAGAAATCAACATATTTATAGCCCAGTTCAAAAGGTCACCAAGGTCACCGACGCAACCTGCCGTTTGGACCAACCCGGTCGGGGAAACAGGACTGGTTTCATGCCGACATCGACTCAACCTGGGAAACGGTTTGTTCTGCTGGAAACGGCCTGGAGAGACTTTTATTGACCACCTGAAGAAGCAAACCAGCGTCTTCAGGACCCGCTGCAGTCTGCTTATCGCCGCGCCGTCAGACACCTGCTTCACGAACCCGCAGTCACCTGGTTCTGGAGGATCCTGGTCTTTGGTTTCTGCAGTGGATTTAACAGCATCCAGCCGCAGTACAACGTCAGGAACTCTGTGATCCACTGGATTACTGACTACCTGACAAACGGACCACAGTGAAATAATAATAATAATAATAATAATAATAATAATAATAATAATAATAATAATAATAATAATAATAATAATAATAATTTTTTTCTTGTCATCGGTCTCCAGAGCTGACACTTTGTTGAGGATCAGAAACTCTCTTTATGAAACAGAACAACTGAACCTTTGAAGTCTGTTGGTTTGACTGAAACTTGTTGGTTTTCTGAGTTTTCTGGAAACACAGTCGGATTATTTTTGTCCTCCTGTTCCCTCTCTTCCTCTTTATGTATTTGGTGAAGAGGAATGTTCCTTTGGTGTGTAAATGTTTACAACAACAGTAAGTGTATTTCATGTGTAAAACTGATCCATCTCTAATGCGGACTAGAACAGATCGGAGTCGGTTCCCTTCCAACCAAAAGGTTGTGGGACCGTCGTGTCAGATGGTCTCTGGGCAGGACACTGAACCCTACTTTGTCCCCGCTGCCCCAGACATCCACAGTCCTGGTCCCAAGTCCAGATACATGAGGGAGCTTGTTTCTGGACAAGCAACACAACAATAATTGATACCAAATCCACATCTGGAACTGCTTGATTGTCTAGATTATATTAAAACATGGTTTTCTTTCAATATCACAACACAAAAGAAGACAGAGATGATTGTGCTTGGTTCCTCTGTTTCAACATTTATGAGTACTTCAATCAATATTTATTCAAAAACATACAGTGAACATAAATATCTTGATTGTAAATTCAAAGCATTTTATCTAAACATTTTTATTATATATTTTATTATATATAATTAGATTTTTCTCCTTTTTATCCTGTTTTCATATATTCGTCCTTCAGTTTTTCTGTTGTCAGTTGTCCTCTCATTTGTCCATTCAATTCAATTCAATTCAATTCAATTCAATTCAATTCAATTCAATTCAATTCAATTCAATTCAATTCAATTCAATTCAATTCAATTCAATTCAATTCAATTCAATTCAATTCAATTCAATTTTATTTATATAGCGTCTATTACAACACAAGTTGTCTCTAGGATCTTTCCAGAGACCAGAACATGACCCCCGAGCAATTATTACATAAACAACGGCAGGTAAAAACTCCCCTAGTGGAAGAAAAACCTTAAGCCAAACAGTGGCAGGAAAAACTCCCCTTTAAGAGGGAAGAAACCTGGATCAGGACCTGGATCATGAGGGGGGACCCTCCTGCTGAAGACCAGCCGGGTAGAGCAAGAAATAAGAAAGAATAGAGACATAGAGACACCGTCAAAGGTACAAGACAGGATACAATAGTAACTATCATCAGTAGTCCAATTAGACTTCTGTGTATATGGGTGATATATGGATAGACGGTGATCCAAGGGGATGAGGACTGCAGGTCGGGATGTCAGCAAGTATCCAACAGACATCCACACAGACAGGTGAAGGCAGACACTGGGATGGTCAGAGGTGGAACTGCAGGTCAGCAAGCAGCTCCTGAGGTTTCTGGTCTGCAGAACATGCACAGAAGAGGAAAAGAAGGGCCAGACAAGCACAACAAACTACCAGAACAATGGACCACAATTAAGTTTATGGGATATTGTTAATAAATGAGGGTTGAGGTGAAGAAGAGACAGAGAAGGCAAAGAGAAACAGAGAAGGTGAAAGGCACCACTCAGTGGATCATGTTGGTGCCCCCCTGCAGCAGAGGCCTATAACAGCATATCTACACCGAAGCTGTTTAAGATGAGCTGCTCTAATCTGGTCCTGCAGCTGCAGCTTTGACTACTGGTCCTGACACATTAAGGTACTAAATGTACACTAACTATATGCTTTATTAAACAGAAATGTTTTCAGTTTAGTTTTAAAGTACTACTAAGCACAATGGTGCTTAGTAGTGACCTCAGTGCACCCAAACTCAGTAAGTTTGGCTGACATCAAAACCTTATTGTTTCTCTGTGCTGTGACTCACTGATCACTAACTGGGGCGCTTCTACTCACCTGCCAAATCCTCACATCTTTACATGACCGGTGCTAATTAGAGTTGGTAAAAACAGCTGGACGCACCTGTGTGACAGTTTAGACTGATTTTACATCTGTAAACGGTCTTTATACTTGACTGTATTACAACATTTATGGATGTGTAAATGGAGGATAAGGTACTTTTTTAAACAAAAAGTAACATATATGGTAGCAGCCTTCAAAATGAAGAAGTATTGTTGAGGTGTTTTGGAGCAAAACCAGCTCCTCCTGCCCACCAGGTGTCAGAGCCTCCTCCGTCAATGACAGTACAGCAAATGAGTTGTGAACAGAGCCTGCACCCAGATCAGGGAGGAACCGTGGCCGTTGTGAGTCTGTTGACCACGTATCACACATCTAACACGGCTGTCTTATTGGATGTGTTTTCTCCTCACAGGTTCATCTGCAGAGTTGCCAGCAGCTGAAGGTGAGGAGCAGCAGACACCAGCTGCTGCACTGACTGATGTGTCTGTTTCAGCTGCTGCAGCAGGTTAGTTAACAGGACATCTCTGTTCATGCTCACTTTACTTAACTACTTCTGGTAATTTAAAACATGTTCACTGATTTTAATTAAAAATAATATGCAAACGGAATATCAAAAGTAAATAAAATGGTTTTGTCCCAGATTGAGTGAAATCTAAACTGTGTTTGGTAGTACACAAGTACATAAAAAAGAGGAAGATGAGGAGGAAGATGAGGAGGAAGATGAGGAGGAAGATGAGGAGGAAGATGAGGAGGGTTAGTAGTGCTGCTGTTTCTTAACGGTTGCTGTCCAGTGCTGAAACTGATGACACTCCCACACTCATGTTGTTGGGTGTTTGCTGTTATGAGGAGAGTTTTAACACGTGTGCATTTAGCCCACAATTTCCACATTCCCACAATTATTAGAAAACCACATTTGATCCTGAATGTCATTAATGACGTCACAACGGAAGATGGTTGTGGAGGTTATAAACAGCTGATTGGACCTAATCAGGATCAATCGTTTGAAAGATAATCTCTCGGTTTTGAAGCCAGCTGGAGTTTTCATTTAGTTTGGATGTGAGGATTGTAAGAGAAATATTATATTTACATAGTAGCTATGAGTTTGAATCATTTATTCTGCTGATCAGTTTAAACATGGTCTGAACTAATCTGAGCATAAATGAGTGTGCTCTGAGTACCTCTGTACAAGCCTGTTCCTTGTACTCTGACTGTGTAGCCTGTGTTAAATTTATGTCAAGGACAACAGACTTTCCGTTTCTCATGCTCTTAAAATTTACACCTAGACAAGATATCCATGTTCCTCCTTCAGTGTGATAAGCAGTAAGGCAGTTTTGCAGAAGTCTCTCATGTGAGACTATCTGTTCAGCCAATTAGGGAGTTATGCAGCTGTAACTCATGTGAAGTTGTGTAGTTCAACCGTATAAAAACCTGCCTCCTTTTTGAGCAGTAGAACTCTCTGAATGAGACTTCTCTGCACGTCTGATCAACGTTTATCTTTTAAATAAACTTTTGTGTTGAACTTGAACCTGTTTGCTTTCTCATTTGGATTCCAGTAAATTTCCACCACAGGATGTGATGTTATTACACAAAGTTCAGCTGTTAATTTGACAAGAAAATGCAGTTAGAAATGAAGGAGAGTCAGAACTGATCAGATACTCAAAGGAGTCTGAGGTGAGTTGGTTTCATTGTTACTCTCATTTATTTTAACGACTGTTACAATGAGTGTTTAATGTTGTTCCATGTTACACAGAAATACTTTATTGTAATGACTGTAAACTTGTAGAGGATTTAAAGTGAAGCAGGAAGAAGAGCAGTGTCGTATTTCAGAGAAAAAGGTTCATTTTATTTGAACAAAGTGTTGATAGTAAACAGTTATGAACAGTGTCACTAATAAAAATACAAACCTGCCTCGAACTTGGATTAACTGTCGAACACAGAAGTCTATTAAAATAACAAACTATTACATATGAGTTGTTTTATGATATTCCTAATTTTATTTTTGCCCTTGTTTGCACATATTTTAATGGTTGATAGCAGGTTCCTAGAACCCAGGAGTTATAAATATGTATTTTAATCTTGCAACTGAGGGTTTTTTTATGTGTGCAAGTGTGTTCCCTTCACCAGCCCTCATAACAGTCTATTTTTTATTGATCCCTGGAGAAAAGAGAGAGAAAAAAACAAAGAAAGGAAGAGTAAGAGAAGGGGGGTATAAATATTGTGCCAGAGAGCTACAGTATAAATATATATTGTGGTACACCTGAGTATAAATTAGATACCGGAGTCATTATTGCCATGTGCAGTTACATGCCGCTGTATATAAACGCTGTTTCCCGAGTCCCTGTATTCACCTGTACATAAATACATTTATTTACCATGTGAATTTATATACACTCTTGTACAATCTTATTCATTACAAGCATTCTTACTCATAGATATTTGTGTACCCATTAAAGTACACATATACAACTATACTTATTACTATCCATATATGTATAAACACACACATGTCCACGTACACACATAAACACCCACAACCACACAAGTCCGGTCCCCCACCAAACCCTCACTCATGAGGACAGAAGGATGTCGGGTGTTTGTGGTCTTCAGCTGAAACCCACCTTTTTCCTTTCCAGAGCTTCTGAACCGGGACAGAACCGCCGTTCAAAACTCAGCAGTTAGTTTACTGCAGTTGTGTCACGTTTACTATTTTTCACCAAACGTACATCAATATTGGCAACATCAACCTACATTCAGCTGAACAAGTATGACTGGGAATCAAGTCAAAACTTACTTATAAATCACATTTAAAACAAGTTGACCAAAGTTCTGTTCAACTGATCAAAAACTGTCAACAATAATAATTGAACTAAGAACAACAAATCTGATGGAGTAATAAAATAACAGCATAAATCAGAAGTAAAACAGCATTTTTATGATCATTGTTTTATTTTATGATATGAAGTCCTTCTTAGTGTGGTGGACAGTATCTCCACCTGTCATGCAGAAGTCTGGCTGTTGATTTCCTGACCTCATAACGTAACTGAGGCCCCAGTTGTTTCTGGAAGAGAAATCACCATGGAGACGAGGTACCTGAGAGGTTAAGTTGATGGATGCTGATCCATTTGCTCTGTACACAGACGTGAACAGGTTGGTGTCTAAACATCACAGCGAGGTGGAACAAAGCTGCTTCAGAGGGAGAACCAACACGTTGTGTCAACGGGGTTTTTGGAACAAGTTCAAACGTTCGCATCGAGGTTCTGTGGCTTAGTTGGTTAAAAGCACCTGTCTAGTAAACAGGAGATCCTGGGTTCAAATCCCAGCAGAACCTCTGAACTCAACTGTCTTGTGGAGACAGAAACAAATAAACTTCTGGGATGTGTAAACTCCATTTCAGGCAGAGTTTCCCACTTTGTTGTAAGTCAGTACTTTGTCAGACATGGTTCCCAGTGTCTGTGTTCACCTCTAAATCAAACTGTTCAGGACTCCTTGTGAGTGATGATGGATGGAGTGAATATCATAAATCAACTGGTAATTGTCATTCCTTTATTCCTTCCCTTAGTTACTCCAAGTTAGATGCAGGTTTATATTTTTAATTGTGACCACTGTTCATAACTGTTTACTGTCAACACTTTGTTCAAATAAAATGAAATACGACACTGCTCTTCTTCCTGCTTCACTTTAAATCAACTACAAGTTTACAATCATTACAATAAAGTATTTACTGTGTAAAATAAAAACAACATTTCTGCAACTGAAAACAATCACAAGTAACTCTAAAAATATACTTTAGCAGTTATGATTTTCTTTTAAGATCAGTCATTTTAAATCCTCAAAGTCACATTTTACACTTCTCATTGTGTTCTTGCTGGGATTCAAATCATATATATCATATATGATATAGAACAGTGGTCCCCAACCTTTTTCTAACTGCGGACCGGTCAACGCTTGACAATTTACCGCGGACCGGAAGGGGGGGTCAAATAATAACAAACGTGAATCCACTGTGTGCTCATATAGAACTTTATTAGCACATTGCTCCAACAATATAACGCTATTATAACATCAAACTCTCTGGTCGCCCGTGAATGAATGAATGAATGAATGAATGAATGAATGAATGAATGAATGAATGAATGAATGAATGAATGAATGAATGAATTGGTCTCATTTGAGAGCCGGTCACCGCATATTATGCAGAGCGGGGTTGGTGTGTGGGAACCACCTGTCGCGATAAACCCATACTTCAAGTAGGACTCCTGCTACTGTCTGCTAAAACCTTTCTTTTTCTTGGAAGTGGTAGGCTGCTCTTCTCTCTCTTCATTGTGCCTTTTCCCTTTCACAAAGAAACTTTCCAAAGACGCCTGTTTACTCATTTTGCTAGCTGGGTTAAATTTAGGCGCTTAAATGAGGAGATGTAACAGAGAGGAGAATAAGGTCATTTCAAAATAAAATACGTTTAAAAAAAAGACCGCTTGACTCAGATAATAAATAAAACAGAAATAAATAATTTATTCTTGTGTGGCCCGGTATTGATTGATCCACGGACCGGTACCGGTCCGCGGCCCGGGGGTTGGGGACCACTGACATAGATAACATGAGACAATGAGGTTGAATATCAGCGTACAGCTGGACTGGCACGGGCAGGGCCCCTCGTTAGAAGGAGATTCATTCAAAGTTTCCTGGTAAGAGCCCAGAGACAAAATTGTCATTGAATCAAATCCTGTAACGTTTCTCCAGCTCCACCTACGTGAACTGGATCAGCAGCTTTCTTGACACGCTCGTTGTAGAGAGCCTAACGTGCACAGTAAGAGAGCATTTCTGTCCTCACTTTGAATACTTAGTCCTCAGCCGGTTAAATGTAGAAGTTTAGTAAGTAAACTATGCTTCATTTACTAACTTGTTATCATGGAATTTAAACTGCAAATGTTCCTTCAACATTAAACTATTTCTTTATATGTTTTAACATGAATATAAGTCCTTTATTCTGCCTCCATGGGTGATGCCAGCTAATATCCAGTCCTCCTTTGGTCCATATGCAAGTAAAAACCTCGTCCTGAGAGTTTTATTTGTGCTAGAAGTTCCTGCACTCGGACTGTTTGGGCCGGGAATTGCAGCCACCTGTAATTTGCTGTGATCTTTGAAAAAGCACAGACGATACAATACTGATATGACGCAAACACTTCATGGGTCCAGTGAGAGCGTGGAAACCATGGACCCATTTATACCCATTTCACAGCCAAAAGCCACTCGGTACCCAAACAGCTGATCTTAGACAAGACGGTACGCACGCCGGTCCTTTGTTCAGGGCTGACAGGGGACGGAGCCAAAACGCTGGAGAGCAGGGAGGCAGATGGAACAGATACAGTCATCTTATTTCATCAAAAAGTTCAGCCCAGGGAGCGTATTCAAAAGACAAAAAATCCCCAAACAAAAGAGAAGGACAACACGAGGAGCAGCAAAGGAACCAACTGGGAGCAAGACTGAATAAATGACAGCAGACCAACAGGGGAGCAGCGAGAAACAAGAGGATGTAGAAACACTAAGACGCTGGAGGGATGAGCAGACACAGGTGTCGGCAATTACAACAGCCAGGAACAGAGGAAGTCCCACACCTGGGAACGGGATTCAAACGGGAGCGACAGCGAGCACAAGGAAACCAAGACTTAAACACAAACACTGAACAAGACTTCCACAAGAGAACTGAACAAGAAGAGAAGACTATGGCACTTTGCAGTTACAATTTCAACCAAAATGCTTTCAAAGACTAAACAAATGCTCCCAAAATGATTCTCTGTCCTTGTGTGACCTTTTCAAACCCTAAGAAGTGACCTAAACGTATCTGCAGAGAGAAACTAGCCAGACTTGTGGTTCAAGGCGAGGAACTGATCTTACGCTTGCTGTGCCTTCAGATGACATGTTGGTCAGTCGACATGTAAATAAGACTGAATTGGACTCCATTTTTCAGAGCTAATAAATCATGAAGAATGTTCTGTTTCAGTATTAATGCCGAGGGGGGATAATTTCAGCCATGGACCCTTTTCAGAAAACAATATAGGCTTTAAAACAACATTGTAATATACATTATGAAACTTTCCTTGAACGTTCACGACAGCTTCAGCAGATCAACGTTCACCAAACTTGAAAACTGCATTCAGGTTTGTGACAGGAGACACAGAGAACCAAACATGGGATGGGAAGAACATAGTGATCCAGCAAAAATGGTCCGGTTGCTCAGCAGTGAGGCCAAACATTTGCTGTTTTGGGACATAACCTGGCAAACTTCCAGCTGCAAGCTCACTTCCTTGTTGGATTACTTTGTCATTTCTGCGCTTGGATCCACTGTTCACCTCGAGTCTGTTGATGACAGACAGTCGTACAGTTGTGTGTTTGTTAGAGGTGAATGAATCCTTCTCTTCATTTAAAGCATCTGGAAATGTAGCGTGAAGACTGCGTGTTGTTCTAATGTAGGGAGGTGAAAACAGCCGTTTCCACTGAACATCAGAGTATGTCGGATGCATTTGCACCGTAAGAGCTCGGCCTGACCTCTCCTCAACGCGCCATCACCCTGCTTCTACGCTGGCGCGTATCAGGAGATGCACTCGTGTCCAGTTGTGCTTCATCGTTGTCCTCAACAGAGGCTTTCAAAGGCTGAAGAGCACAACTCCCCCTCGTAACGTTTCAAATGATTCACAGTATAAAACATACGGAGGGATTCAAAGAGCTCATTGATATTTGTTTTCTGTCTAATTTGCAGCTCTTTCCAAGAGACTCCTGAGTTACCGTGTAAATCAGGTTTTGTGTGCATTTTTTAGTTGCAGCAAAGTTTGTGGCTCATTAAAAGCGTGGCCTTGCAGACATTGTCCACAACTGATGAACTCAAGGGTGATGTTTGAGTTATTACACAGGGCTGTACAGACACGTGCACACACATGCATACGTGCCCTGGCAGAGAGGAGAAAGGTTTCCTGAACTGACTGTGCAGATCCCAGCACACATACAAATGCTTTTTTTTTTTATTTCTTTAGGGGTTCTGTCAGGAGGGCATCCGACATACAGCCTGTCACGAATCAATATGTGGAAGGTAATGATCCGTTGTGGCAGTTGGAACGGAGTTCTTCTGAAAGATCAAGTGTCCTCAGATTTATCCCTGTTCAGGTGCTGCATCCTTTCCAAACTGCATTTTAAAGATGAATGCATCACTGCAAAGTATCACTAGAAAAACTTCTCCAAGTGTGTTTTTTAAAAATGCACATTTACTCCCCTGGTGTTAGGAAGGTTGCATTATATGAATCTACGGTGGCCCAGGATGTAACAGGATTCATTTTTGCAACTATGACGAGGGAAAGTTGTCAGACTCTGTAAACCAATGACCTGCTGAGGGCAGCACATTTAAATGGAAGTACTGGCTTTCAGGTCCTTTCACAGCAAACTCAGAATAATACAATTTTAAATTACCATTGAGACTTGATGGAGTTACATATTTAAAAATGATCCTGAAAATGAAAAATAAAAATGTAGGTACAATTTAAATTGATGGAACTTTATTTTAGAAATGTTCACTTCTATTTATTTCTTTTAATATGTTTAATCATATGAGACATTTTCTTTCACTGTCAGTTATGTTTTCAGATTCAACTCTCTGCTGTGACGTTCAAAACCATCAGTTTCTTCAGTTTCAGGATTAAAAAACAAGACACGACACAAGTGACCTGGGGTGATGAAACTAGACTGAAAACTGTCCAATTTCAAGTGTTTTTGTCAAACATTGGAGAGAGTTCAGCTTGTTGTCGTGTAAATGATCAAATAATCTGGTGCAACATCAACATATTGACAACACGTGTGAGAACCAGAGTCCATCAGAGCACTGATGCAGGAACGCAGGACGTTTGGAGAAACGCTTGGCAGGAAAATGAAATGACAGCAAAATCAACTTGAAGTTGACAGTAAAACCAAGGAAGAATTTCAGTTGGTGCAGCAGCCGATCTGCGAGTCCTGCAGCTCCTGTAAGAAGTGTGGACGTGGAAGTGGGAATGCAGAAGAGTCCGGTGGCAGCAGCAGTCGGCCGGCTTTGTTTCTGAAATAACCTCTTGTACCACATCATTGAAACGTCTGTCCTGATGGTTACGTTTTCTCTTCTCTGCTTTGTCACAAACTGCCAGACAAATGAGACTCTGAAAGCAGTTTATAGTTATAAAATATTGTTCGGTGTCAGCTGGAACCGAAGGCATTTTTGGGTCAGTGAAGCAAAAACTCAGGACACTATGGACCTTAAAGTTGTGGTTATTAATTTAGCCTTATTTTAACTATCTTTGCAGATGCTCCATTCAGAAAGCTTTGGCGTGTTTTGTTACGTAACGTCTGACATCAGCGCTCCCACCTCCGACCCGACCAGATTCATTCCCGCGATGCAGCTGCCGGAGAAGCTGTAGACGCCGTTGGGTCCTGAGGAAGTGGCACCAAGCAGCTTCTGTATTTCAAGTATGCAAACAATTCCTTTCAAATGAAATGATTTTCTGCATTTTTTTGTCCTTAAATATGATCTAATGTGTAAATACTGATAGCTGTAGTCACAAATACCACAAGGAGCAGAAATTCTATTTAAAGATGTGTTAAAGTTCATTTGTAGCATCACATGTCAGTTTAAGATCAAACATGCTCAAATACATTATGTGTCATTTACAAACCATCCCATCATCTACACGATTGTTTCATAAATCCAAAACATAACTTGCCTCAGGGAGAAACAAAGACTTATTTTTAGTCTTATGGATCGGTTTGAATTGAACTGAAGATTCATGATTAAATTTCATTCAACACAATTAAAATCCTGAATAGCTACAAAAAGTAATCATGAAAAACTGGTCCAAACTTCTTCTAGTCATGGCTTTCAGTTTTCATGATCATAATGCATTACTTCTTCAACTTTGAACATGGGCACGTGTACAGCAGCAGTTTAATAAATCGTTTTCAGGGGCCACTCTGACTTTGCCTTCGTCCTCTAAAGTCGCTTCCACCTCGGACAGCTTCTTCCAGAACCTTCCAGTCATCTTCTGCAGCAATTCATCTCTCGTTTTCTTGCGTAAGAAAGAAGTTGTTGCTGAGACAGCCACAACAAGGTCCCTTAAAACAGATCAACTACCTGACCAAAAAAAAAAAAAAAAAATTGTCTGGGATGAAGACTACGATGGAAGAAAAGATGGTCACCCTTTTCGATGAAAAGGAAAGAAGAATTGCACTCCAGGAAAGGCTCAGAGAGCTGGAGAAGACCCTGGAGAATGAGCAAAAGCTCCAAAACCGACCTGTGAAAAAGAACTCAGCCAGTGTCAAGACACCATAAAGACAATGGTGCAGAGCCATGACGAGGCCCAAACATCTGCCTTGAAGGAGGTGGACACCTTGAAAAAACAGCTGCAACAACAAAGCAGCAGCAACTTTGAACTGGCCTCCAAACTGAGAACTCAAGAGGAGGCAACAAAGAGTCTGGAGCTGAAGCTGGCTGAGTTTTTTGGGCAAATGGCCATTTCCAAGATTGAGATCCCATCAGATGAAGCAGACGCACAGAAGGAAAACGTCTCCAAGCAAACCGTCTCCACAAAAACTGAGACGTCTGCGTCTGAAAAGCTCTCCAAACTGAACGAGATCTCTGACAACCCAGTTGAGATCATCCCAGATCTCTCTGAACCACAGCCAGGAGAAGACGCCAACACATCATCCAAGCCGTCTTCATGGAGGTGGTTCAAGAAAGCTGTCACACCAGCGCATCACCGCCAAAATAAAAGTGTGATGAAGATTCAGAGATCCAACATACCAGCTGAAGTCGCTGAACCAGGAGAGTTTCTTCATGTAGAGGAAACCATTGCAGAAGGAGTTTCAGGTCCGGTTCGTTCATGGAGGTTCATGTGAAAACACAGACGTGGGAGAAGCCAGGAAAGAGACGCTGGTGTGACGACGGCTGAAAGGAGATCAGATGTGGATCTGAACACAGTCACTCACAGCTTTTTAGTTTCTTAGCCTGAATCAGTTTTCTATCAGAACATGGCTCCTTCCAAATTATAGTCGCTGAATGTGTAGTTCATGAAACAGACTAGAGCTGGGGTACGGAGTAACCTCACTGGGAGAGTTTTCACTACGCTACCAGTTTCTATTCACAAGTCATTCCAAGAAATCTGAAGTTTATCTACGCAGTATGTGCGTTTATATTTTTGGTCAGTGTATAGTCCATGTTTAACACAAATCAAACTTTGCTTTTAATTTTGAATTTAACATGATTAAAGAAAAGAAAATGGCACAGACCAAAAGTATGATAAGAGTTTTTTTGTTTTTTTACCCAACATTATTTTTGAGCAGTCACTGCCAGCAAGCAGCTCTCAAACACTGCTGCCGCTGCCAGCAGGACTTCTGGTCTGTTCTTGAAAAAACGCCTGGAGTTATTCAAGGTTTGAAGGCTTCTCTCTGCACTTGCATTTTACAGGATCAGGGCTTGTAGAGAACCTCTTCACAATAGTCTAATGTTTTTAAATCAGCCACTCTTGGCTGTTATTTTCTTATGCTGGTCCATTTTCACACAGTGAGGTTTCTTCCTTTACATGGGCTGAAAAGCTGGGAAAATGTTGACACCTAGAGCCCCTTTTACATCACATACCCTGTGTTTATTACCCCATCTCCTCATCTTTAGAGCCAAGGATGCCATAAATCAGTATTACGTTACGTAATACAGTTACGGGAACTGTAATATGCAGATGAATGTTCTAAATTTCAGATTTATGCATGCATAACTATTGCCAATAAAACATATGAGCTGCGTTAAACATTGACTGATCAACAATATAAACAGGACAACACCTGACAAAGACTCAAGCCTACATGAAACCACCAACAGATGTGCCTGGGGTCACTTCTGGATTAAATTGTCACATTAGGAACCTCCTCATGTGTCAGTTGTGATCAAAACGTCTAAAGTCCTGCAAATCACTGAGATGGATTGAGGATTGTGGATCTTTACTTCCAGCCTTTGAGTGGAAGGAGCATTTAGACACAAGTAAAGCAATCAGTTAAATTTGTGGGGCATTGCTCTGAAATGTATCTAGATAGAATATAGAAATGCACAAGGAAGTAGTTTTATAAGCAACAACATATAAAACATCAGTTCCCCGTAGACAACGCTGTGTTGCACAAGTCAGTGTCACTTTGCAGGGCTGTGATCAGTCTAACAGAAGATTGCACAATCACAGTCCTTAATTAACATGTGAAGATGCACTTTTGCTTTTTCCCTTTATTACAAAAACAGAATTGATATGTCAAATAAATGCAGAAGATGGGACTATTGCGATAGGTTGTTTAGGCAGATGATGTAATAAAATCAGCTTCTCTCTGCTTGGCAGATCTAACAAATTCCACACATATATGGTGAATCAATTTAAGAAAAAAACCAAGGCCATAATCCTCACAGGGAGGTGGTCCAGTAAGTTGTTTTGATGTGACGTTCTAAGACTTCAGAGGGAAAGGTCAGATCAAACCAGCAAAAACAGATTTCACAGGTGACCGACTGGTTTAATGACTGGTTTAATGTGACTTATCTGCCATGTCCTTCATGGTCACCAGATGTAACCCCAGCTGAACACCAGAGGAAGTGTTAAAATCAGAAGCACCTTGCTAAAGCTTTTAATTCATCACCGGTCTGTAAATCACCGTATCGTACCGTTTAACACCTCCGGTGACATTTATGTTAACTTGAGCAAAACTATGCAAAACCTGCACAATTTGACAAAACACAGCAACAAACCTAAAACCAACAATGAATCAGAAAAATACAATTTGCATCAAAAAAGTCTTAACAGTTAAACAGAACAAAACTAGTGAACAATGAGCTCTTTACCATCCATTTCTAACCTACTTTTTCAGCAGTCGTCATTCTTTAAATGTTTAAATTCTTTTAAATTGTGATTCTGTTCCTCCTTTCAGGTTGTTTGTGCATCACTCCTCCGCCCTGTGTCCCTCTCTACCATCAGTATCTACCCGTGTTGTCCTTTTCCCCGTCTTTATTCAGACTCTGACCTCCCAAAAAGGTTTTACTACGCAGGCCTGTGTCCCAATAACTTTTCTTCTTCTTGAAGTGAGATCAAAGTGTGGCTCATCTCCATGCTTATGTTAGATTGATTATCATCTTTCTTGCATCCTGCCAAGATCTGCAACAAGATGCTTAAAACACAAATGATGTCTCTTAAAAGAATCTGAAATAAACAGTAATTTAATAGATGAAGCCTGAGATTTGTTATGAAATCTACATATCAACATTTTAATATCTCTTATCTGAAAACCTACAGATGTGCATTCTTGTTTAATTTATACTATTTATTTCATTCAGTCAATAAAATGAGTGCCATCAGATCTGCTACGTTTTTGAAGTGTTTAATACAGCCGACAGCACACTGCACAGTTAGACTGGAATAGAAGTTCTGCTCATCACAGACTCTCCACTTGCTCTCACAACTGCAGCAGATTATCTCACAGCCAATTAACTGCATCTCCAAGGACACTATATGGTCAAAGGTATTCACTCACCTGCCCGCATATACACTTAGGTGACATCCCATTCCTGAGCCATAGGGTTCAAGATGATGTCAGTCCTCCCTTTGCAGCTATAACAGCTTCAACTCTTCTGGAAAGGCGGTACCCAAGGTTTAGGAGTGTTTATGGGAATATTTGACCATTCTTCCAGAAGCACATTTGTGAGGTGGATCACAGTCCCACGCTGGAATTCACTGAGCTCCCAAGAGCGACCCGTTCTTTCACAAATAGTTGTAAAAACAGTCTGTATGCTGAGGTGCTTGATTTTATACACCTGAGGCCGTGGAAGTGACTGGAACACCTGATTCTGATTATTTGGATTGGTGAGCAAATGCTTTTGGTAATATAGTGTATTTCTGCCTCCCATCTCCTCCAGTGTCCCAACATAGAGCTGTAGGAGCTCACATGAGGAGTGTTGCCTCATGCAGATATAAGTGCTCAATTCCAAACAAGGAAAAGTCAGCCAATAGGAGCAGCAGACGTTGACAGTTACTTCTTGATGAGTTTTGTTTCTCTCAGGATGAAACATTACAATGTGAGTGCATCTCATGATCATGGTTGATGCAAATGCCCTCAAAAAAATATGTATTTTGCTTTACAGATACAGATAAGGCAGCAGCTGCTTTCACACAGGACTGCTGTGAAAGGACACACTGAGGACCTCTGTAGTCCGCCTCCACTGTCCCGCTGCACATTCACAATGATGGCACAAAGGATATTTCCTCCCGCCAATGAAAACGTGTATTTTTATGCAGCATCTTAAGCTCGTTTCCCATTTGGACTTTGCACCTTTTGTAGCCCAGTTTTGTGTTTCGGCAAAGTTCCATAGCAGTGAGTTGTTTCTCACCATTCCTGTGATTGTTTTTTCAGTAAATTCATTTTCTGTGTGATGCTTTGAGCCATCCTCACTCTCCTTTTATGCCTTTCCAGATCACCATTTATTGCAGCACGTTGCCATATTACATCTGTGAACACCTCCCGAGGTGGAACGGAGTTGGGAAGCAGCAGCACTAAATGTGTCCTGTTTCACTTCCATGCATTTCACGTAGCACAGTTAACAAAGGCAGAATAAAAACACCAAACAATAAATGTATTACAAAGATGGTATGAACTTGCTGGATTAGGGCAGTGTTTTTCAACCGCCAGATATTGTCAGGTGTGCCGTGGGAAATGATCAATTTGTGTGCCTGTGCGGTCTAGCGCCTGGCAGAGTAATCGTGTAGCAGCCTACTCTTCCATACCAGTAGGTGGCAGCGGCAGGTAGCTAATTGCCTTGTCCTTGGAGACAAGCGAATTAGTGACGCATGGATGCAGCGGCAGGTGGCGTTGACGGTGGTATTGTGGGTAGCAGGACGACGGTGAAAGTGATGGATACGTTTTTGAAGAGGAAAAATGCTGACTCTGAACTGGACCCTGGACAAAATCCAGACCCAGATGAAGGCCCTAGTATGAGTGGAGGTCAAAAGAAAGCAAAGACGGTGACGTCCAGCAAAGTTTCTGGTGCGAGGCAATACAACGAAAGCTATCTTTCATTTGGATTTACTTTTACCGGAGATGCAACGGCACCGACTCCGCTGTGCTTGGTATGTGGTGAAAAGCTCTCCAACAGTGCTGTGGTCCCAAGTAAGCTTAAACGCCATCTCCAAACGAAACACCCTTCACTTCAAGACAAAAACGTGGAGTATTTTGTTCGCCTGCGTGAACACACGGAGAAACAGGCAACTTTCATGAGAAAAACTGCAAAGGTAAACGAGGGAGCCCTTAAAGCTACCATGTCGCTGAACTTGTGGCTAAATCAGAAAAGTCCGGCACTGTGGCAGAGCAATTAATACTTCCCGCTTGCAAAGCCTTTGTAAAGGAGATGCTCGGACCCGAGGCGGCCAAAGAAATAGCCAAAGTCCCCCTCTCAGATAACACAATTTCCAGACGTATTAATGAGATGTCTGCAGACATTGAAAGTGTGGTTTTGGACAAGATCCGTATCAGTAATAAATTTGCTCTGCAACTTGATGAGTCTGCTGATATAAGTGGACACGCTCAACTCTTGGCCAATGTGCGTTTTGTGGATGGAGACACAATCAGAGAAAACTTTCTATTTTGCAAGGCTTTGCCAGAAAAAACAACAGGAGAGGAAATTTTTCGGGTCACATCAGAATATCTGGAAAAAGGAGGACTTAAGTGGGAAAAGTGCACGAGTGTCTGCACTGATGGAGCTGCAGCCGTGGTCGGGCGCACCAAAGGCTTTGTAAGCAGAGTGAAGGAAAAAACCCAGATGTGATCATTACGCACTGTTTTTTACACCGCGAAGCCCTCGTAGCCAAGACTTTACCAGCAGACCTCGTTCCTGTGTTGGATGATGTTGTGCGCATGGTAAACTTTGTGAAGTCACGACCTGTGAAAAGTGGCATATTTGCAGCTTTGTGTGAGGAAACGGGAGCGGAGCATAAAGCCTTGCGGTTTCATACGGAGGTCCGATGGTTGTCGCGCGGCAAGGTGCTGGCCCGTGTGTATGAGCTGAGTGAGGAACTTAAAGTGTTTCTGACAAATGAGGGGTCTGATTACGCAAAGCTGCTTGCAAGTGATGAGTGGTGTGCAAGGCTGGCATACCTGGCAGATACTTTTCATCATCTGAATGAACTGAACACACGAATGCGAGGCCGGAATGAAGACCTGCTTACAAGTACAGATAAAATAAATGGATTCCGTTCAAAAGTGCAACTCTGGCAGCAACATGTGGAAAGTGGCAATCTTGAAATGTTCCCACTCACCAAGAAATGGCAAGATGTTAATACTGCTGCACTGTTGAGATAATAGTTAAACATTTGAAAACTTGTGAGGAGAAGATGTCATGTTATTTCTCTTCAGCCTCCACGGAGTGCCTTGACTGGGTTAGGGACCCATTCAGCCCAGCATCAGCTGTTGGAAAGGACATGACTTTACAGGAGCAGGAGGAACTAACTGAACTGAGACAAGATCGTGGTCTCAAGCTAAGTTTTGCAGATCTACCTTTGGACAGTTTTTGGTTGGCAGCTGCCAAGGAGTTCCCCATGCTGGCCAACAAAGCTATTTTGACGTTGCTCCCATTTTCCACAACATACCTGTGTGAGGTGAGCTTTTCAAGCCTGACTGCTGTAAAAACTAAAAACAGAGAGCGACTGAGAGCTGTGGAGGAAGAGCTTCGTGTGTGTCCTTCATCGATTCCTGCCAGGATATCAGCTCTGTGTTCATCCAAACAGGCCCAGGTTTCACACTGAGTGAGTATAAATATGAAAGATTGTAAAATACTTTTTTCTTTGTGTTTATTAGATTCCTATTTTTAATTCAAGACGTTATAATATAACGTCATTCTTCAATGTTAAACAAAAAGATTATATTAACAATATAACACTTATATTGTTAATATAATCTTTTTTCACATTTTCAGCTGGTGGTGTGCCGCGGGATTTTTTCAATGAGAGAAACGTGCCTTGGCTCAAAAAAGGTTGAAAAACACTGGATTTGGGGAATTCATATGCGTTTTTACATTAGCAGAAACCCTGCGTTTACACACAGATCTAACGTGTCACCTGTCCTGTTTACATTGAGTGATGCGGGGGGGCATTTCGAGCTGGCCCTGCGAATAACTCTCCTCCGAGGGTACACCTAACCATGAGTCAAGTCTAATGTAAACAGAATCAAGGTGAGGTAGCGGGTTGTGTGAGGGATTTGTTGATCGCTCAGGGCTTGTTTTTTTTTTTTTTTTAAATAAGGAAACAGCTGATGAGAGTACCGACAGCAGGAGGACACAGATATCTGCAAGATGAGTAACTGGGGAGACGAGGAGATCTGCAATCTGCTCAGCCTCAGAGCCAAGGGCGCTATAAATGGGCATATATCCGGAACCATGTAGGATGGTCCACTATTTGAACAACTGGCGACAAAAATGACAATCCAGGTGTTTACAGAAGCAAAACCCACCAAAAAAACAATGTTCATTCATCCTCCTTTTGAAAATGACACCTGTCTGTCGACGTATTTCATCCTACTAATGTAGGGATCACATGTCCTTCTACACGCCCACACAGCTTAAGTTATGTTATGCAGGTAACATAAAAAAAAGTGATATTGCAATTAATTTGGAAAGGAGAAATAAAGTGTCACATAATGTTTAAACCCTGCTTAACGATAAATGGAGATAAAATAGTTGCTGGCAACTTACGCAGATAAACGGTTGATGTCTGTTCTTGAGTGTTAAATCTTCTAGAAACCGTCAACACGGTCAGAGGTGTAAAACGAAACATGGTTCCTACAGACAGGAGGTGGGAATAGTGTTGGGTTGTCCACTTGAATGTACTACAGGGCAGCTCTTCCAGTCATGATGAACCAGCTCAACTCCACCAGATGGAGCCCTGAACTCAAAGCTTCCTTCATCTCCAGCCAGAGAAAACTTACAAGAGGATTATTCCACTTCATTTTACACAAATGACTCTTAAAACAACTGAAATGTAGCCAAAAATAATGCTCATTTCAGACCTTTTAGGAGCCTTTACATGTTGCTGTGACACATCAAACTAGGTGAAGACTGCCTTGTCGGCCCGTCCGATGTCCCTCGTCCCATCAGCTAGGACTTGTAAGAGGGGACAGAACCCCAGAAAACCAGAGGACAAGAGCCACCGGCTGCAGTCGTATTTGATGATGCATAAACGTAAACATGTGAAACACAGAACATGTTTCACATGAGGCCAACATGAGGTGCACAGGACAATATTGTCATCAGGAGCTCAAACAACATGGGATCTTTTCTGCTCCTGTCCCGTCTTAACGTTTCTGCAGATCTACTCATCTCTGCTGCAGCGTCTCCTCCTGAGTTTGCTGATGCCGACGACTCCAACCCTCTTTCCTCTGTGGACGTCTGCATCTTCATATTAGCAGTCGTGGAGACACATGCCAGAAAAAAAAGAAACTCTGTTGTCCTGGAGAAAGACAGATTAACAGCTCAGTTAAAGTAACAAGTAACAACCAGCATCAGTGAACAGAGACACTACATCCATTTGATCACCTTGAAAGTCACACGGGGACCAGGACGGATGAACACACTCCAGCTGCATCAAACAAGCCTTTCTTCTCTTCCATTCATGCTTGTAGTCTCTGTCTCAGTGAGCAGACACAGTCAAGTCTGATCTTTGTGTAACACTCCTCACTGAGGTCTGAAACGTGCACGCTCACGTTCACAAAACACACACATTAATGCAAAGAACTTTGACTTTTTATTGAGATACAATCATGGAACAAGGGTCACTGGACCCTAAATGTCTGAATTAAACATGTTTATCAAATACCGCGGCTGTTCTGACAGCTCAACATTGGATGTTTGTTCAGCTCTGCACAGATTTCCAAGATTCACTTCTTACAGTCTGTGTGAGTGTTTTCAGGTCCCTGTTCACAGTAGTGTAGGGGATGGGGGTGGTATGGGATACCTGCTGAAGCTGTAGGTCTTCTTCCATGGAGTCATGCTCTGGGAGTTCTGGCCCAGTGACGTGTTGGGCCGACCTCACCGGCTGCTGCAGCCCTTTGCAGTCCACAGTCCACAGCACAGTGATGGAGCTGGTGAGGATGTTCGCAATGATTTCTCTATAAAAGCTGAGCATCAACCTCTGTGGGAGCTGGGCCTTCAGCTTCCTGAGGAAGAAGAGTCTTTGTTGTAGTTACCAGCTGTTTTTGACCACATTTACACAATGTAGTGCTTTAATACTACTTAATCAGTATGCATTATTGCATTACATAAGAGCTTTGCCTTTGAATAATCATTTGAATGATCATCTGCTGCCTTTCTCTTCTGTTGATTATTTTCACAACAGTCATGGTGTCAGTCGCAATGTTTTGTCCAAAACTAAAGATGTTTCTGTCCATCTTCCTTGAAGTCCAGATCTTACCTTTGTTTTGAAGAGAAGTCTCACGGGAAAAGATGCTAAGAGTTACAGAGAGAAATCTAATAGAGTTGCGCTCATTAAAAGAAAAACACTTTTCAATGAAAACACCAGTCCCCCACAGTGGTGCCTGGTCTGAAAAAGTGTAGTGGAAATCCACCTATTGTCTGAGACCAGCCCTACTATGGTAATATATATGCAAACTTATTTATATTGTTGGGATGTGAATGCAGGTACAGCCATCAGTGAATAATGAAGAGTTCTGGGCTCAACATGCAGCCCTGTGTGGTCCTGTGTTCATCAGGATCGTGGAGAAGGAGTGGTTCCCTGTTCTCACCTGCGCAGCCTGCATGAAATGTGACGTAAGGACTGATGTTCATTGCTTGCCGGTAAATCAGAACAACAATGGCAAAGACGACAAGAATAATGTTTTTTAGCGTTCTATATGTTTATGTAACTCCATGTTCTTTTTAACAGTATTTATTCCCCTGTTAATATCATGCATAATAATCGTGGCTGATTCACTGACCTGACGAAGGGAACCGTCTACAAGAGATAATCTATGGGTTTAGCTGGTGTGGCGGCACCACTGATGGTAAACACACTCATATAACTGTATCCTTTTATAACTAGAAGGATGAAACCTGCTGATGACCACAACTGTTGGTAAGGACCCCATTTATGCATTTTTATCAGTGGTAGCATGTGACATAAGACTATAAACATGAGCCCTGGTACTCACAGCTTCATAGACGTGTTTACGGGTTCACCTGGTCACAGCTTCATAGACGTGTTTACGGGTTCACCTGGTCACAGCTTCATAGACGTGTTTACGGGTTCACCTGGTCACAGCTTCATAGACGTGTTTACGGGTTCACCTGGTCACAGCTTCATAGACGTGTTTACGGGTTCACCTGGTCACAGCTTCATAGACGTGTTTACGGGTTCACCTGGTCGCAGCTTCATAGACGTGTTTACGGGTTCACCTGGTCACAGCTTCATAGACGTGTTTATGGGTTCACCTGGTCACAGCTTCATAGACGTGTTTACGGGTTCACCTGGTCACAGCTTCATAGACGTGTTTACGGGTTCACCTGGTCACAGCTTCATAGACGTGTTTACGGGTTCACCTGGTCACAGCTTCATAGACGTGTTTACGGGTTCACCTGGTCACAGCTTCATAGACGTGTTTACGGGTTCACCCTGGTCGCAGCTTCATAGACGTGTTTACGGGTTCACCTGGTCACAGCTTCATAGACGTGTTTACGGGTTCACCTGGTCACAGCTTCATAGACGTGTTTACGGGTTCACCCTGGTCACAGCTTCATAGACGTGTTTACGGGTTCACCTGGTCACAGCTTCATAGACGTGTTTACGGGTTCACCTGGTCACAGCTTCATAGACGTGTTTACGGGTTCACCCTGGTCACAGCTTCATAGACGTGTTTACGGGTTCACCTGGTCACAGCTTCATAGACGTGTTTACGGGTTCACCTGGTCACAGCTTCATAGACGTGTTTACGGGTTCACCTGGTCACAGCTTCATAGACGTGTTTACGGGTTCACCTGGTCGCAGCTTCATAGACGTGTTTACGGGTTCACCTGGTCACAGCTTCATAGACGTGTTTACGGGTTCACCTGGTCACAGCTTCATAGACGTGTTTACGGGTTCACCCGGTCACACCTTTGATACTTCTGTCAACTCACCCATCTAAAAGCAGACAGAAGATCAGGATGGCCACCTCTTTCTTGTGAGGGACATGTATTAAACCAAATGAGTTAGTGCTGTGTAGACGGTTACACAAGGATGAACAGCACGTCGGAAACATTTTTAGAGTGGTAAAGTTTTATCTTTTCTTTTCTTTCATTAAAAGTTGTAGAGTATAATCAGCCTTGAATTTGTTGGTTCAGTTTTGAAGAAGTATGAAAATACTGCTGCAGTTTTAACTTCATGTCTTTTTGACTGTCCCTGATGAAAAACTATTGTGTTTTTACAAAGTTTGAAGTAAACTATAATATTTTAGGACCAAACTCTGTAATGCTTCTTTTTCCAATCTTTAACAGACGTTTTTACAAACAGCATCGTCTAAATAAACAGGTAAGGTGACATAAATTATTAACATGCACATAAAGGTAACATGATATTTAGAAAACCTAGGAAGAGTGTCAGAAAGCTGCAAAGTGTCTTAGTTAACACAACTTGTTTGAACAAGTATACTTTTTACAATAACAGTGGCTCAAGCAGTTTGAGGGACGAGGAAGAGTCGGTGGATTTGAAGGAGCTGTAAGTCTGATCACTGTTCACATAAGTTATGAGATTCTGGTGGGGGAGGAAACATGTTACGTACTTGACAGAACTTCCCAAATTTAAAACGATGCAGCTCTAGCTGCCTTCATTCAAGTGTTTTTTTTCTGCATCCTTGTGAAGGTGTCAAACACGTACAAAGTGATCAGAAAGTTGTTAGAAATCCTCACACGTCTCATTTGGTTACAGAATGGGGAGACGTACCTTACACACTCAACTGAGCTCCTTTTCATGCTATTTTCTCTACCCAGGCAAGTGGAAAAGAGATGTTGGCAGTATTTACACCTTTCCAGAAAGTGTCTCTTACATACAGGCACCGAGACCGAGAAAAGATGGACATTTTCTGCAGAGAAAAGTGTCATGTAAGGGCCGCGATGGTAGGGCCTAATAGCAGATGACTTGTAGGAACCGCAGCATGTTGCTGTGACAAATTAAAAACAATGATAAATAATCCAACTAAGGGCATGAAATCCAGAACTCAGGTGCACAGAGATGAGGAGATACCCAGTGGCACCAGCTTGGACATCAGTTTCTGTGGGATGACGGTATCAGATCCAGAACTGAAGTCCAAAGGCAGCAACATCACATGCCTCTATCTTTACATTTTCATCCTTTCAAAGTCAACAGATTTTCTCAAATGTGGGCTCACATGTGGGATGATGCTTCCACAATGCTTCCTGTAGCTGATCACAGGATTATTAATGAAGAAACACTACCCAGACTACAACCTTCAGGTTTACATAAAGAGATATCAAATTGCACAACTCATAGTTGTGTACATAAGTGTGTGTATTTGCATATGCACGTTTGTGTAGGAGTATGTGAGGTCTGAAAGTGTGTGTTAAGGGCTGTGTGGATCTGGTAATTGGACTATTTTCTATACCGTTTTTCTAGTCTTGTCAAACTCTCAAAGTGCTTCATTCACCCGTTCACACACACAGAATCAAAGAGAATCAAACCAACAACTTTGAGGCTGGCAAATGACTGATCTACCTGAATCACAGCCAGGTGTGCATCCAAGACTGTGAGAGTGTTGTCACACCTGGAGATTGACATCCAAGGTCAAGGCTTCACCGTGTGACCTAAAATGAACAGAAAGGGATCATTTAGAGTTGGAACAGTAAGCGAACAAGGCAAGAACGTTTCATCTGATGTCCAGCAACAGTGAATCCTTTTAAACTGTCAACATTGTTAATGGTGTAACTGTCTGTCTCTCAAACGCTGTTTGATCCATGCTTATGACCACTGAATTGGATATTTTAGACTAGTAAACCTCTTTAACCTGTTTTCAGGAGTGTAATGTGTCAGAAAGTGGTCAATGTCAATAAAGTCATCACAGTTTGTGTAATGTAGACGTCCTAACGTGTGTTTGGGATGTCAGGATCACCAATTAGCCTGACTTGCATGTTTTGGGACTTTGAGAAGATGCCGGAGTAGCCAGCGAAAACCCTTGCAAGCATGAGGAGAACATGCAAACTTCACACAGAGACTCCTGCCAGGAGATGAACTAGGAACCTTCTTGTTGCTGGAGAGGGACTCAGTTAACGCTGATCTAAACAAAGAAAAGGCTGGAAGTTATCAACAAACTAAAGAGTGAAAAGTCTGACTGTTATACATAAACTAAGGTTAAATAAAACAAAACAATTGAAATGTTTGTATAAAGCAAAACTTAAGTTAGAAGTGTTTTAAATAGTAAAAAGGGTTTTACAAAACATACTAACCGACTTTTTTGCAAGAACAGGAAACGGTGAAAGAATAAAACTGGACAAAAGAAGGGAAATTTAACTTCCAACATATCTACAATCTAAACAGCTGTTGAAGACTAAACCCTAACTGTAAAACAAGTAAGTAAGATAACATCAGCATCAGATATCAAGAGGATACAAGAGCAGAGCTCGAACTCTACATTCAAGAAGCTCTTGACAATTCTTCTCTTTTAAGAGTCTTTCTTACAGAGAAAAACCATCAAGACAGTGAATCTATCGTAGATCTGTGACTGAATTCTGTTGATGCAGATTACTAGTAACTGTCCATTATTACTCGTCCACCTATTTTGATTAATGACTTTCATTTTCTGTAATCCCTTTTCACTAATTATTTTATGTATTATGTGATTTTTTTTCTTCTTGCACTATTGGCGATATGGATTTGTTCTTGTGTTTTTGCTTTTGGTGACCCAGACACAACATTTTCTCCATGTTGGGTAATAAAGTCCCATTTAATTCAACTTTTGTTAGTCTTTGAATGTTTTGTAGATGTACCATCACTCAGTTTTTTAAAGCTGCCACAGAAATAAAGTATTTTTTAATTTCTTTTTATTTTAGCAGTTTCAACATTACACTTGTGTTTATACTGTTTAAAACAGAAAACTGAACAACTTAGCAACAACCAAAAGACATTTGTTGCAAAAATGACTGAATATTTTCGGTCACAGTAACAGTATAAACTCTAAGATCAGTGTGTTGCAACGATGAAGCACCAGAAGTCCTCACAGTAAAGTACAGAATGTTTACATATTTCCTATTCTTATTTATAGCAAATCAAATCAAATTAAATCAATCAAAATAATGAGACCTGCACGTGTGGTTGAAATTTATTACATTTATAGAAAGCTTGATTTATTACAGGAGTTTGAATGCATTGCAGCTGCTTACTTGAAACACTTTCTTGAAACTAGCTAAAGTAACTTACATTGTGTTTTTATTATAAATGCATTGTAAATACATAATTAACTTCTGTCATCATAAATTACTTAAGAGTGACCTATGATCACACAAAAGGAAGATAAAACAGGGCAACCCTTTGGTTCAGAAGTTACAGTAGTTTTATTGGCAGCATACTGCAGCAGGGTGTTACAATATCATCAACAATTATAATTTATTAATGATTATATTCTTTTACGCTTTGGGTGACACCAGATTTTAAAATTGAAAATGAATTTAAAAATTAAAAATGCAAGTTAAAAAATGAAATTTAGTTTCTAATATTAAAGTAAAATTCAAGATTGTTAAGGTTTTGTGTTGTGAAGAGTATATAGAAGATTAAGTAAAGATTTACTATTGTACAAAACCTCAGGTATTTTATATAATATATGATATTGTATTTTATATCTATTATATTTATATATAGCATTATGACATAACTGTTATAATCAAATATCTAAATATTTAATAAAAAATATAAGCTAAATTACCACCAATACAAGTGTTCATTACAGAGACACAATTGTAATTATTAGCTCAGCTTTTTTTTTTTGCTTTAATAGCTGTTAAGTTTTTTTAAGGGGCTTATTAAAATTCCGTGTTGTTAAATGAAAACATGTTTACGTTCAAAGACAAGTAAAGAGCCAATCAGAAGCAGCGGAACTTTTGACCTGCTGACCTCAGCGTTGCTACGGTGACTTTATATATTTTACAGCAGTCGCTCTGCTCCGCTGCGTTCGATCTACGATTGCAGAGGAGACGCTTCACTTCCAGTTTCTTAAAAAACTTTACAGGCTTTCTACACGCTTTCCAGAGAAAAGGACCCACATATTTCACCGCTGTGTTTCCATCACCAGAAAAGTAAGAATAAAAGTACTTAAACTTATATAAAACAACATTTTCTTCATTTTTGCGTTAATGAACAAGAAGCTAGCTAAAAAGCTAACGTGCTGGTAACTTAAATCAGCACGTTCGCTGTGTAAAGATCATTCTTTTACTCTTGTGGATGGTTTTACATATATTTATACTTTGCTGAGATGTAAATAAATATCAGTTCTACTACCATTAGAAATACATGCAACAGGTGCAGACCAGTGCTTGTTGTCTTCTTATCATCATTATTCTGAACAGAATCATATGAGCAGCACCAGAATCTGATCTGATCTGGTTGTTTTAGGCATTTACGTGTTTGTATTTAACATAATTACGGGCGCTCCAACTGCAGCTGCGCACTGACGACGTTTGTGCGTCACATTAACATAAGTTAATGTGACGCACAAACGTCACCCGTCGTCAGTTTTACATATGATCACATTTATACACTGGTGCCATCTGTGTTTCTGTGCTTATCAGATATTTAGACAAGTTATTTAGATGACGCATGGTTTTTTCATTTTCGTTTGAAAGCGTTGCTAAGACACAAAACGGGGAAAACCCAGCGCTGCTTCCTGGTGCGCATGCGCGGGATTTTACGCATGTATTGTGCGGTCTAAATTAACTATAGTAAATTAAAAATGTAAAAATATACAACCTAAAAACACGTATATGTCCCGCGTAGTCCCGACCAGGGTTACGGGAGTCTTCCGGCGCTTATACGGCTCAGGTGCAGGTCCGTGGCGGCCATTAAACACATCCGATGATCGATGACGTCACTTCCTCTGACAAATGTTTTTTTTTTTTTTTTTTTTTCCCTTGTTTGCACATATATTAATGGTTGATACCAAATATATATACATTTTAATCTGTAATCAAGGTTTTATTATTATTATTATTATTATTATTATTATTATTATTATTATTATTATTATTATTATTATTATTCGTTCCTAAACAACCATGTTTTAACGGACGTGTGTGGATTGTTTTAGGCAATGAGGGATGACGGCCAAGTTTATACACGGAGTTTATACATCAACTAATCACTTTAACACGTTCACAGGGATTTTGCGGTCTGACTTGTTACCATTTAGTGGTGATAACGTAAATTAACGACCTGTCCCGGGCGAAGCCCCGCCTCTCGCCTGTAATGAGGGGAGAGGCGCCCCGGGACCCTGTACAGGATTAAAACGGGTCTACTAAATTATATTATATCATATGACAATTATATTATCTAATATTACTGGCTTGTCTTATCTTATCTCATTGTATCTTCATGTCGAGCATTCTCTGTTAGGAATGTATATGTTACTTTGAGTATAAATGTATGTAAATACATAATAACTGCTATTATTTATCTATCTCTCTCTCTATATATATATATATATATATATATATATATATATATATATATATATATATATATGCCTCTATCAGATGCATAGACAAAAATTATTTTATTTCAAGCAAATATAATTGTGTCTAGCTGACAGATGAATTAAATGATATGGATAAAGAATGATTCATTGATCAAAAGTTGAGTTAGATATTAGTTATACAGTAGTTCTTCTGAATCAAGTTGTCTGATCCTGATTTGTTTGCTTGTCATTACAGATTAGAGACGTGACGGTTCGTCTGTCTAATCACATCTTTCGTGAAAACAACCAATATGAGTGAGAGAAAGGTAAAATACCTGATTATTGCAATCTGTGAAGACAATAAAATTAGGTATCCTGTTTGATGCAGTTGACTTAATTTGCTATGGATGGAAAACCACATTTATTGAAGTTGATAGTTTTTGTTTATATGCAGTGTTGTTCTTTTTTATGTTTTTTTTTCCCTTTGGAAGTCATTTATATCTTGTCTCATTGTATCTTCATGAACTTTAATTAGTTAGAATGTGACTCTAAAACAGAGAAAGTGATTGGTTAAACAATGAATAGTTGAACATTGACTTGTTGACTAAATAACTATGAGATACTTGTACTAAAACCTTTATATTTCCATTGTTTGTTACTGTTCATTAAGAGATTTGTATGTTTTTGCTATCATACAGTTAAAATGATATAATTTCCAACTGAAAAAGAAAATGAACACATGTACCTGAAGGAAAACTGTCATGTTTGTGATTTTGAGATTTTACCTGATGACTCAACCAGAAGTCACAAGCAATGCCATTTTTATACACCTAATGTCTCCTTATCTTATATTATATTATCTTGTCTGGTCTTATCTTGTCTCACGTATCTTCATGAACTTTAATTAGTTAGAATGTGAAAGAGGATTCTGTATTAAGAATTTAGTTTCTTCTCAAATGTTCTGTAAAATACCTCAGGGACTCTAAAGAAAGTGGTTGGTTAAACAATGATTAGTTGAACGTTGACTTGTTGACTAAATAAGTATGAGATACTTAACCTTTAAAAACCTTTTATATTTTGATTGTTTGTTACTGTTCATTAAGAGAGTTGTATTTTTTTGTTGCATTAAGATTTGCTGAGATGCTTTGCACCTGTTTTCTTGAAACTAGTTTAAGTAATTTATATGTGATTTCAAATATAAATACATTGTAAATAAATAAACAAATTTTTTGTGTATTAAGTGGTGGTTGTTTATCTTTTTTTATGTTCTTTGGAAGTCATTCAGATCAAAATAATGGTACTATCAGCTATGATACAGTTTGAATCGATTCCTCTTTGGTCCGTGTTTTATACCCAGCGATCCGTAAGTCTGGCGTGTTGTTTGTGGAGGACTGGTGGGAGTGGTCATGTGATGGACTATATTGACTGAAGTGTGGAAGTGTGTGTTGAAGTCTGGTTTTGTTTGATTCTTACGACTGATAACTTTGTCAAGTGGCCTGTAGCGGTTTAAACGCTTCTACTCTGATCCTGACACGTCACTTTGTGACAGCACTTTACATCTTAAACCCTGCAGCGTATGGTGCATCTCTGCTTCATGCCTTTTTCTTTTAAATGTAAAAGGAAATGTGAGATTTGAGAAGTTTAAAAGTCTGAACCGTGTTCTGTGTTTTACTGCGGAGTCTTTCACAAGCGTCATAGTTTACTGACGTCACGCTGTTACTGAGGCAAGAATAAAATCAAACGAAATTAAGGGAATATATGTCCAACTATGTACTTTTAATCTTGATAAGACGTACTGATTTAATGTAAAACAGATACAGGTACATCATTACAGTAGAAATCACAGAATTAGGTT
>JABWDQ010000050.1:0-48646 GCA_014839995.1 Xenentodon cancila | reverse complement strand
AACGAGGCAGCCTTGTACTCGCCCTCCCCGTTTCTCTCTCGTCATAACTGTCACTTGACAGTTCGATGTCCCACATAAACAATGATGAAAGCAGCTCACAGAGCTGCAGTGGACACCAGGACAGACACAACTAATGCTGACCAAACACTTAATGACCTCGCAAAACACTCTAGAAAGATGTTTTACAAAGACAAACAGATGACACCCTCTCACATCTAAAGACTTTCAAGCCTGAGTTTTGAGCAATGCTCCTGACTGGTTACTTACACAAACGGTCTTGTAACGACACAGTTAACGACTGCAACCAGAAGAGAGGCTCCAAGGATCAAGGATCATTATGATTTCATTCCAACTCCAGAAATTAATTTGCAATTTTGAAACTGCTTGAAAAATTGATCAAATTCAAAAATACTTGATTGATCCCCGTAGGGAAATAATTGTTGCAGTAGTCCTGATGTCAGTGTCTGCAGATGATCATTGTAGAGGTTTATTGCTGTGGGCAGGAAGGATCTCCTGTAGCCGTCTGTGTTGCAGCGGATCTGAGGAAGCCTCTGACTGAAGACGGTCCGCTGCTGAATCCCTGTGTTGTGAAGAGGATGCTCAGGGTTGTCCACGATGTTCTTCATTTTATGAAGTATCCTCCTTCACACAATCAGCTCCAGAACCTCCAGAACAGATCCAGCCTTCTCGAATATTTTGTTCAGTTTCTTTAAGTCTGATGCTGCTCCCTCAACAGATGACTGCAGATGAGATTGCCCTCTCCATGACACGCTTATAGAAGATATACAACATCTTGCTGCAAATGCTGAAGGATCTAAGCTTCATCAAGAAGTAAAGTCTGCTTTTTCCTTTCTTATAAACAGCATCAGTGCTGCATCTCCAGATGAACACCCAGGTATTTATACTCCACGCAGACATATTTATACCCCAAAAGAGGTATTTATACTCCAGTGTGAGGTAAGTGTAAGAGCGATAAAATAAACCCAGTGTGAAAATGATGGAAGTGAAATTAAGAGGGACGAAGCAAGGATCCAAACAAGTGCAGACTTTGGACAGTGTTGTTAACCGCCACGTTTATGTTGTGACCCTCTGAGTTACAAACATTATAAAAGTTCATTTCTGTTGCTCTAATTGCAAGAATGATACAATCCAACATATTTCATTGTTTTCTAGATTCATATTTAATTTATTTATACTATTAGTGAATTTCAAGTGCTGGTCTGCACAAAAACTGAATAAATTTGGGATAAGGGGTAATTATGGTTTGCATTGCTATAAATGATAATTATATTAATCAGATTCATAATTTCGTCTAATCATCATATTTAAAGAAAAGACTGACAACAGTCAGTGGTTGTTAAGACACATAGTAGTGCGCTGGGTCCTATTTGTGTTCATAAACGCAGAAAACCCTTTCGACCGTCGTCAGCTGAACCACGTGGTATCAGGACCGTTAAGCTCTTGTGTTGATTGACAGGTCGAGATGGCGCCACTGTTTATGGTCCGCCGCCGTCGTCCGTTGAGTTTGCTGTTATTATTGTTGTGTTTATCCCGATTGTCTTTCGGGATATGTCATTTCTGCTTTAAATTGTAAAAGGTCCGGGACCCCGTTGCCAGTTGACCTGACAGTGTAAATCCTGGACATCGCCGTCCTTCCTACCGTCTGTGTCCGTCTCTCTGCGGCGCCTGTAGAGGCCCGGGAGACGCAGGAAGAGAGGAGTGCTGCTTCAACTTCAACTCACCTGGCTCTGTCCTGTGGGGTGATCCTGCTTTTCTTCTGTATGGAATACCCTCCGAATGGGGGAATTTCAACCCGCCTCGCTCTTTGGAGTATAGTCTCCGACGCTCACAGCGGCTGTTCCAGACGCCGGCTGTTCGCTTCCGTATCGCCGCCGGTGAGGATCCAGACACGCGGCTGCGTTGGAGGAGTCTCCGCCCCTCAGCCGGGCTACTCTGCAGTCTCTGAGCTGTACGTCGGTACATGCAGCTCTGTTCAATACTAGATCGTTCACAGATGTCTGTCTTTTATTCTCAACGACCGGATTTCTGCTCCTTCGTTTCCTTTTGTTCACTGAGACCTGGCTGAAACCACGTCATAACAGTGCTTTCTCTCTTTGACATGTTGTGGTGCTCAGTGTGCAGACACCGACTGTCTATGAAATGGATTCTGGAGTTGCTCCTCTTCTCAAAACGTTACACTTATGGACGTTAAATCATGATGATGAAACTTTCTGATCTAGTTTTACTTAATAAAAAACAAAGTATTTCATCAAATGGTGTTGATTTATGCAGGGCTGAATATGTACAAACTTATTTTGTTGTGAATTTAACATTTTCCAGGATCATAACTTTTACAAGGTGATGGAGACAAAGACAGAAATGATGTGTGATACCGCCTTACCAGATCCAGTCTAGATCCATCAGAACCAAACAAGACATAATTAAATACCTTTTTTTCTAAGATGTTGGACGTCTCCAAAGATTTTTCTTGATTACATTCCAGTGAAAATGACCTTCTCCAAATCTCTGATGATAAACATAACAATATTAATCATCTTTATTTATCCAGCAATTTTCAAAACAAATGTTACAAAGTGGTTTACAAATCAATAACACAACAATTCAAACAATATTAACAGCAAAGGTGTAAGTAAATGACAAGATATTTGAAATCAGAAAGATCATTCCAACAAAATTTGTTTTGGAGAGACTCTTAAAAGACGACACTGAGTCAGCTGATCTGATTTCTTCTGACAGGTTGTTACTCAGCTTCGAGGTCTGGAGTGAAAAACCTCTATCCCCCTTCGTTTTTGTCTAGTGGTCTAAACAGATAAAAGACCTCTGCCCGGGGAGCCAAAAGTGCACAAAGGTGTAAAGTTTTCCAAGACTGGATATGTAAAAGGGACAGAGAGCATTTAGTGTTTTAAAAGTAATCAGTAAAATCTTCAAATTCATAGTAGTTGTTCTAAGAGTAGAGGGAGTGTAAAAAGACCAGGTCTCACTGTTTTACTCAGGCTGCACTACAGCATGTATTCACAGGCGCGATCCCACTACTGAGCGGCACGGGGGCTTTGACCTGCTCCGTCTCCGACCTGGGCCGGTGCACCCCTCTTTAGGCGACCTGGTGGTCCCGGGCTCCCTCAGGAGCACCATATCGATACCGAGCTTAGTGCAGACACCCGTTCAGCATAGTTCACTGCAGCTCAGAGCTCCTGAGCTCAAACGATCCGCCAGCCTCAGCCTCCCAGTAGCTTGGATTACAGGTGCGCGCCACCGCACCCGGCGAGGAGAGCGTGCACAAATTGCCGTTTCAAATCGCCGTTTCAGCTCCGAACAAGCGGACGTGACTAAATCACACAGTGACATCTAGTGTTGACGGTGCAGAGTTGTTGTCATACATTTAGGTGAGCAAAGCTGAGTTTACTTTGATGGACTCGCGTCCATCCGTACAGGAGCGTCTGTGCTCTTCCATGATTATTTCTCCCCAAGTCGGGAATTCAGTCCAAATCAGTCCAGTCTCCTTATATTACCAATTTACAATAATGTCATCTAAACCTAAAGAAAACAAAGTAAACTTCCTGGGTGTTGCATTCATCAGAAGAACATCAACAGACCTTGTCCTCTCTTCACACAAGACCATGTCAGTTCTGAATGTGGTCCAACTCCGTCCCTCGAGTGGCTGCTGTCCTAAAAGTTTTAGACTTTTCTCTATTTCAGCAGACCGGATTCAAATGTACAGATCAGCATCAGATTGTCATCTTGAACTGCACAGGTTTGTTAATGACACATTCATTTAAAACAACATCTAAAGCCTCCAGGACAACGGGCCTTGAGGACTGGAATAGGACAACACTGTCCTATGTGGTTCCTCAATTGTTGTTGCTCCTGTTGTCCAGGTGGAGGCGCTGTAGAAAAGAACTGTACATATATAATGATGCTCTCTTTGTGAAGCACAAATATTTCAGCTTCAACCTTTGTCCAGGAGAAATATTTGATGTTACAACACATTATGAAGAGCATAAGACCATAATAATACATAGAGCTGCACTGCAGCAGGGTGAAACTAACGCTAAATGATTTCCCAGATGAGGCCAACTGAGTGGAGGTTTTAGTGGCAAAGTTATGAACTTATCTTGTTCAAAGACGTTTAAGATTTTGTTGTCAGAATAAAACAAATCATTGCAAGCAAGAAATACTTGCAAATACCCATTATTTAATGTTTTAAACCTTGTTTTGAATGATCGTTGACTTCCTAACACCATCACATGCCGAAGTGTCCTCGAGCAAGATACTTGACTCCACATCTCCCCCATCCCAAAAACCCAGCAACCAAGGGATCCCAAGCCATTCCTCTGATTGCGCTGGTGGCAAGCCTGGAAAAACAAGGACGGTGGTGTCGGAAATCTGTGCATACGTTTTATGTCATAAAACCTAAACTGACCGCTATGTGAAACACAAGGATCCGGTGTGGAGACCCCGAAAGACCTGAAAACCTCAAGCCAAAAGAAGCTGCTTGTTACTTGTAAGAGAAAACAAGTGATGTTTAAGAAATGAGGCTTTCCAAAAGTCAGTATATCGAATGCAGACGGTTGTTACATCAACAGCTATATGTGGCTTCCAGTACATGTGTAGTAATAATAATAATAATAATAATAATAATACTGATATTAATAATAATACATTTAATTCATCAGACACCTTTCAAGACACTGAAGGTTGCCATCAGAAACAGTAAAAGAAATGACACAACACAACAAATACTATATAAATAATGGTCAACACATTTAAAACAGTTCCATTAAGGAGAAAAACAGTTAAACGCGAGTTAAAGTTAAAACCCGGAGAGCAGCGGCAGCATTTCACACCAGCGTTGGCTCAAACGTGTATTTTCTCTTCAGACTTGGAGCAGTGTCTTCCCATGTGCCTCGGACATCATACGCAGTTCCCATGTGTATAATGACAGTGTGGAAGACAACTGCTCCTTTAAGGGAAATGGTTGGAGTCAGTCTGCTTTGGAATTCTCTTTAGATTTATTTCATTTGATTTGATTATTTTTCTTCAGAAAAATTAAAAACAATTGTAAAGCACATGTCTAACATTTACATGCAGGATGAAGATAAATCTTTTTCTGTTGTTTGTTTGTAACACACACACACACACACACACACACACACACACACACACACACACACACACAAAACGTCATCCCTGCGTGCTGAGTCTTTTTCTTTGCTTGTGTCACCAGGAGGCGCCGCTTCCAGACAGAAGGACCTTCAGCGTTGTATTCCCTCCCTGCAGCTCAGTGGTGTCACTCTGGACCTGGAGGAGCGAGCGAACATCACCCGGAGTTCAGGCAGGATGTCGGGTCACTGCAGCCGCTACGGCTCGCTGTGCCAGAACGGCGGTCGCTGTGTGGAGAGAGACAAAGGTTTTCCTTGTGACTGTGGCTCATCTGCTCACACAGGAGTCTTGTGGGAGAAAGGTACGGCGGTTTGTCACCAACATGAAACATGCTGTAGCTCACTTTAGCAGAGTGACTTGTAGTTGAAGTTGTTGTGTAACTTTACTGTAGGTCCGTTCAGTGAGATATACAAAATTACATTTGAGTTCACAAATGTATATTTAGTGGAAAAGTTGTCTGAGTTGTGGTTTCAGACATATTTTATTTTGAAAGCTCACTGCTTGTTGTTGAAACCCCAAAAAGCCTCAAAATCAGATGCGTCTTTCTGATTTCACAACTGGGGCTTTAGTGCACGTGAAAAAGGCTCAGGATTGTTTTCCTGCTTGAAGCCGTTCAGTTGATTCACTGTGAGCACAGTCATGAACTGATTTGGACAAAACCAACAGGACCAGAACCCACAAAAGAGATCAGTCTGAACCTGGATCAACATCTGATGTGGTATCTTCACATCCGACATCTTCAAATCAGGATACAGTTTTCAGACGTAATGATCTGGAAGAAATGTGACTAAAGAAGGGAAATACGTGTCCTCACATTCAGTTAAAAGTCAGCTTCAAAGCTGTCAAGATGTTCAGTCATGATCCAGAAAGTTCTTCTTCTTCTGCAGCGCTGCAGTGACGACAATAATTCCTTCAACAGCAGCTCCTCTCCCAAACTTACTCCATCTTTAACTTCCAGCCTCTCAATGCTCCGTCCTCACTCCTCAACTCCACGTTTTTAGTTTTGTTTGTTTTGAGGCTTAGAGGTGGACATCATGATACCAAACAGCAGACTGATGACTTTTAACCTTTTAAATAGTCAAACTGACTGGCTGGAAGACTGAAGACACTTGTGACGCTGATGACGGGACGATCTTTAGTTTCTAAGGACACCAGCTGATGTGTCCGCTTTTCTTTTAATGAGCTCTTGAACCACAGTTCAAAAGCAGCCTCTGATATTCAGTAGTTCATGTTCAGTAAAACATTATTTACAGTTTCTTAGTCAGTTTCAGGTTATTTCAGTGAGCATTGTGGGTTTTTTGTTTCTTTGATTGAAGGATCAACAAATGTGTCCGTGAGTGTGGCTGTGATCTGGTGTTTGCATCATTGATTTTTGTTCTTTTTACATGAATGAAGGATTGAAGTGGTACTTTGAAGGGACTAAAGCTGCAGGATGGGCATGTAGGATAGTTAGATACTGTGGTTTGTACTCTTTGGTGGCTCGCCCATCACTTCATCCAGTCATCCACACCAATTCAGCCTGGTCTCTGCTCGCCAGGCGGTCTTGTAACCATCAACTTGATTAATACGACCAAAATATTTGACATGCTGACCTGGGAAGACTCTCTTGACCTACGGGTGGGATGGGGGGTCCGGGATTTACACGGGACCTAAATGACTCACAAGAATGACTGGTCCAGCAACATCTTGAGTCACATTTTTGCTTTCTCCTGCTCTTCTCAGAATGTGGACATTTACTGTCTTCAATGTCCCAACAACAGCTTTAATGGCTGAAACGTCCCGCCCGTCTGTTGGGAATGAAGCATCCTTTCAGAGGAGATGTGAAATGTTTTCAGGAACAAAGAAAGAGTCCAGTTATCTTGTTTTTAAGAGCGTTGGACAATAAACCGAATGCTCGTGTTTGAGTCTGAGAGGAAGTTTAAGTACCTACAAGCAGCTCCTGCAGACACGGGGAGAAAGTCCCCGTCACAGTCAAGATCGTTTGTGGATAGTGATGGATGTGAGAAGAAGCAGCACATCTTATGTAAGGAGATGTTCGGAGCGCCGTTGAACGTTCTCTTAACACAGTTTTAACACATGTTCAAAATATTATTGATATAATGACATGTTAGGGAATAAACATTCAAAAGTAGTCACAGTAGCGCTTTCAACAAGAAAATATGTCTTCTATCGTGATGTCCTATATTACATCATCTGTTGTCATTTACTTCTTCCAAGTCATTTGTAACTATGACTGAACCAGCAGCTTTGTGTTTTGATTTTTCATCACAACTCTGTAAAGACAGCGCCACCTTCCAGCAGCACACTGCACTGGGAATACCGGGAACACTGGAGAGAGGAGTGAGTGGCTGCTTTTCTGTGGAAACCCACATTAAAACCCACGTTACAAACCGGTGCATGCATGTGCATGTGTATAGGTATGTATATATAGTTAGGTGTGTGCACATTGGTATAGATGTATCTTCATTTTTTTGTTTATATTATTTATATTTATTTGTTTATTGTGTTTATATATTGAAAACAGATTCATTTATTTGTATAGATTTATTTACAAGGGGTTCTATATGTCCAAAATGTGTGTGTATGCACGTGCACATATGTATATCCATTTATTAATAGATACAGAGATGCCTACTAGTGTTCAGGTTGTTGTGCTTTATACAATGGTTTTGACATGTCTGCAATAAATCAATAAAAATGACTGAGATGGAAAATGAAAATGCTGCATCCAGAGGACTTGCTCTCTCCCCGTCAGGGGTACAACCACAGTCCAAGCACTCTGCTGACATGAAGTGGAGCTCATCAGCCCCTCTGGTTCAGCTCCGAGTCGAGTCCAGGTCTCGTCACAGGCAGGTGGAGGGTCTGCACCAAGGGAGGCTGGAGAGACCGTCGGCCTCGAAACACACGCTATTCCCGTGCGGATGCCGCTCCGCTGAAGTCGCTGTCCGGAGCAGGGAGACCTGCTGTGCCGGCGCTGAAGTCGGCGGGCCTGCTGGAGATGCTGCATCGGGGATCCAGCGGCAGCAAAGGAGCGGCGGTCACGTGTTCCAGATGACACGTGACCGCCGCTCAGTCCGACCTCGCTGCGCCGCGGGGCTCATCACGGGACTCATTGACGTCACGATCTGACGTCACATTCCAGAACGGTCTCCTTATTTACTTGTTTCATCAGTGAATTTCTGCACACTCAGACCTACATCTGGAAGATGCAGGTGCACATTTACTCAGACCTACATCTGGAAGATGCAGGTGCACATTTACTCAGACCTACATCTGGAAGATGCAGGTGCACATTTACTCAGACCTACATCTGGAAGATGCAGGTCTGAGTAAATGTCGGATCGGACAATTTACAAAATCTAGTGTGAAGAGTCAACAATTCTATATTTTACTTTCCACTGTTGCTACAATGTCGTATATTCACCATCCAAGTCAGGAATATAGGAGCAGAAGTCACTATTGTGATCAATACTACACCCCACATTACGTAGATGAACTTTAAATGGACTGTGCGAGCTACATGGAACACAATGAGCTCCTAAGTGATTACAACAGGAATCTGAAGTCTCAGCAGGAAATCAGGAATGTTAAGCTGGCCAACCAACACAGAGTCTCAAACAGCCCCGACACAGCCATAATCAATGATCTGATGACGAGACTTAAACAGCTGGAGGACGAGAAGAAAACTCTTGAACAGAAGAATATAGAGCTGAAGGAGGAAGCATATCATATATAAAATCATATATTAGACGAGTCCAAAAGAAAGATTGAACACATGAAACAAGATGTTTGAAATAAAAACAGACCATGACCAACTACAGATAAGAGAGAAAATGGTGCAGGAGAGGTTGAAATCTTTAGATGAAGAGATCAAAATGAAGGGTAGGACGGATGAAGTGATTTATTAGAAGGCAGGGCGCTGAGGATTAGTGGTGAAGACAGACGGATGTACATTTCTGGAGCGTAGCTCAGTGTATGATGACCAATATCAGCAACTTCTTCCATCCCAGCAGTGAGTAACATGCTAAAGGGAAATGTTAGAGTATTAGGTTTATTGTTTTATTGCGTATTTCTTTTGGCTGTGAGACTGTTGTTGGGTGAGTAGTGAAGTGAGGTTATGCAGAGATGGAGTTCATCCACAGAGATGGGCAGCTGATAAGAAACATCCTGACCAGAGGACACGGGGTTTAGGAAAACCTTTTGATCAGGGGGGCTGGTCATTAGTGATGTGAGCAGGACTCTGGTGTGTGGTAATAAACAGGATGTGGCCTTAAGCAGTATATTTTGGTCCGAAGGACATACGTAATAAAAGGTGTTGTAAAAAGGATGAGGAACAGACGTGCATCAACTCAGGATTTTATAAAAAGGGGTGAACACAGGAGTGTTCAGATCTCATCAGTAAGCCGGCATTTGTGCATGTCGGTGGGATCTCCAGATGCATGTGTACGGAAATAAAAGTGAAGATGGGGGAGGTAAATATATTTTTTGTTTTAATATGGTTTCTATAGGAGGACAAACATTGTTAACGTTTTCCAATGTTGTAAAAGTGTAGAATAAATATTTAATATATAAATATTTAATTTCTGTCAACAAAGATGTGTGTCAAAGGAAAAAGAGAAAAATAACTGAGGAGAACAGAGGATTCAACGTTTCTTGGACCGAATCATTTGCATTCACTGCCAATGCGGAAGGATTGGCTGAATGTTTGCTCTGTAGTGAGAAGTTGTCAAATAACAAGAAGAGTAATGTGGAAAGACATTTCCAGGGAAGGCATGCTACATTTGCAGCCCAGTACCCAGTTGGGAGCGAGAGAAAAAGTACGACTGCATTACTTCTGGAGAAATTAGAGGAGCGCAAAAATAGATTTAAAAAGTGGATTGCATCTCCAAACACCACTACTGCTGCAAGTTTTGTTGCAACCCGGGAGATAATAAAGCGTGGAAAACCGTTCACAGATGGTGACTACATGAAGGAGTCATTCATCAACATATCAGAACACCTATTTGCAGACTTCAAAAACAAAACCGAGATAATACAAAAAATGAAAGACATGCCTCTCTCCGCTAAGACAGTGAAGGAAAGGGCCATTAAAATGGCAGGTAACATCACCCATCAGCAAATCAAGGACATTAATTCAGCGCCAGCATACTCAATTGCCTGTGATGAGTCCTGTGATGTGACCGATATTGAACAGACTGCGCTTTTCTGCAGGTATGTGAACTCCGATGGGCCGCAAGAAGAAATGATCAAATTAATACCAGATATAGAAGCATACAGCATGTGTTGCCTTCATTATAAGGCTTATATAAGGCTTTTCAGTTTTTGCTGCTCCAGACACATTTGTTTTTTTGTTTTTTTTTGCTCCAATTTGGCTCTTTCAACATTTTGGGTTGCCGACCCCTGTTATAAATGGACTCGGGGAATCTTTGGTTCAACAATTTGGGGGCTCGTTCGGGATATGAAGAGACGCTAAGGAAATTGGACGCAGGACTCGGTGATCTTCTCCGAACGGTGAACTCTGGACCCAACAAAATACGGTTAGAAAACCGATTACCAGAATTTCTGCAATTGATTTGACCAAATTGAGGAGTTGACCATAGGAGAAGACCAACTAGTACGTCGAAATGAATCAGGAAATAAGATAATATAACGATGGGTTGGAGTGCCAGAGGAGGTTCAAGTCCTCCAAACGCCTAGGAAGTGGTCACCCCATCTGGTGCCTGGCGAGGCCGCAGTAATCCAGAAAGAAGTGGAACGAGAAAGTCACATTGAGTTTTGTTATTTGCAATGTTTTGTTTTTGACTACACATAATGCTGTTGAATTTATTCTATGGGAAATCCTAAGTATCACTTTTTAAGTTCTATAATGGGGCGTGATGGATGGGTATTAGGCGGCTTAGGCCTTGAGAGTGTAATCATTGTTAGTATCATATTAGCAGAATGGCAGGACACGGTCAGTAAGCTGGAAATAAGTGTTGCTACTAAGACAGGTAGAAAGAAGAGTAGTGTAAAAACAAGAAATATGAAAAAAAGAAGAAAAAAGGCAGCAGAGGCGAGTCTGTTTAACAGTGGAAAACATAAGAAAGATAAGAAGTGAGAGGAGAGAAGGTAGATGTGGTATCAGTAGGCTGTCTATTCACAGGGAGCTGAATATGTTAATGTAGCAGGAAGGAGAGGAAAGCATCCACCTCATGAGAGGAGGACATACAGGAAAGCATGGTGAATAAAACTTTGGAAGAGACTAGGCTTTTATTGGCTGCAGCAGAAGGAAGAGTGGAGCAGATTGTTTAAACTTTGTTTAGGAGAGAGGAGATAAGGATGTAGAAGATGAGCCCAGATATGACCTATGACCTAAGACCCAGACTCAGACAGTAGACTTAGATTTCAGAACTTGAGTGATATTGAAAGACAGACAAGACTGACTTGATGAACCAAAACAATCCCCCAGAGACTTTTGGAACCATGTGAAGAGAGTTGCTTGAAACAAACTAGAAAGATGAAGCAGAAAAAGAAAAGGAGACAGTGAAAGAATTACAGCTGCTTAAATTACAGCTGTGGAGAGGCTAGACAGAAAGTGAATGAGAAGAAAAACACTGAAAAAAAACAAATGATGGCTGATAGCAGAGACAGACCAGGGGTTGCAGTGGGCCCAGAGGAGGATGGGGCTTCAGGAGAAAAAGAGACTGGTCGCCGAGCAGAGGCAGAGGGGCTCGAGGTGGGGGGAGACCTGGACAGAGGTATGCAGCAGCACCTGATCCCTGAGTGGCACAAACACAAAGGGGAGGACAGAACTCCGTAGTGACACTAGGAGGCTGGACAGAGGACGATGACACATCCCACAGAGAGACACCCACAGAGTGGGAAAGGCAGACCCACTACTGTCCATCAAGCAGGAAAAGGACAATGGTTGATGAAACCTCTGCAGGGGGAGTATGATGACATCTATTGGGGATGTCAGCATACCATTTTTATGATGATCACACACTATTATTGGAAAAGCAAAAAAGTGAGAATTGAACTATTAAACTATGACCAATTTGACATAAATTATGATTAAATATGATAATTTATGTCCACTATTTTGTGGACATAAATTATGTCCACAAATAGTGGACTCAAATATGTGTGTTACGGAGGAGCTATTGGGATTCAAATCAATGCATGGCACAACCACAGGAAAGGAAATCTTTGAGGAGGTTTCCAAATGCGTAACTGAAATAAAGCTGCCGTGGGATAAACTCGTGGGATTAACGACAGATGCTGCACCAGCGATGTGCGGTAAAACAAGTGGACTGGTGGGCAGGGTCCGGGAGAAGATGCAGGAAGAGAACTGTGCAGGTGAACTAACTGTTTATCACTGCATCATACGTCAGGAATCACTGTGTGGCAAAGACCTAAAGATGGAACATGTTATGACCACAGTAACACAAGTAGTTAACTTCATAAGAGCCAAAGGTCTGAATCACCGCCACTTTAAGTCTTTTCTGGAGGAGTGTGGTTCGGAATACGCAGACGTGCCGTATCACTCAGAGGTGAGATGGTTAAGCCGAGGAAAAGTACTGAATAGATGTTTCGAGCTGCATGAGGAAATATGTCAGTTTCTGGAAAGCAAAGGGAAGGACACAGCAGAGCTTCAGGAGAGAAAGTTTCTGTGTGAGCTGGCCTTTCTGTGTGACATCTCGAGCCATCTCGATGCGCTGAACCTGCAGCTTCAGGGGCGGGGGCGCATCATCACAGACATGTACGCTGCAGTGAGGGCTTTTAAAACTAAACTGTGCCTGTGGGAGAATAAGATGCTGCAAGGAAACCATGGCCACCGTCCCTGCTGCCAAACCATGAAAACGCAGTTCTTTACCACCTTGTTCCCATGCGCACAGTTTGCTGAAAAACTCAGTGTACTCGACGCTGAACTGCTCAGTAATCCCTTCACAGTTAATGCGGAAAACGCACCAACCAACCTCCAAATGGAGCTAATTGAACTCCAGTGTAATGACACGCTGAAGTCAAAGTATGATGCTGTGGGCGCCGCACAGTTTCCACAGTTCATCCCTGACACAATGCCTCAGCTCCGCACCCAAGCTGCTCAGATGCTCTCTATGTTCGGCAGCACTTATCTATGGGAGCAACTTTTCTGCTCGATGAAGATGACCAAAACATCTCACAGGAGACGTCTGACCGATGAACACCTTCGCTCGATACTGAGGATTTCCTCAGCTCAAAGCCTGAGCCCAGACGTTGATGAACTATCATCCAAGAAGAGATGCCATATTCAAAGGTTCATTTGTTAGATGCTGGCCCGCGACTTTGTTCAAGTTTTACATTTTGGCCCACTGTGTATTTGGGTTTGACACCCCTGACTTAGAGGGTCAGACCTGGAACATCTTTTCAGATTCCATAATAGTGGGTAAAGAGGGAGTTTCAGCCGTAGTTCAGCAAACTCCAGAATAGCTGCAGTGGTATAAAATGGGAGAAGAGGCTGTGCCTCATGTATCCTTGGCATTGCATCCTTCTCATCAGGCTAAAGATTTGAGAGGAAAAAAGCAGGTCAGCTGACAGACTGGATGAGGACTCAGATCCTGAGTGTGTTTCTGTGTCTCCATCCACTGGTGTGTATAAGATAGAGGTTGCAGCACGAGACAGAGTGGACCTGCAACATGAGAGACGGTCCAGACATCATGGACGAGAGCAAATCGATCATCCACAGGCAGCAGAAATACTCGCATCTCTACCTGATGAACTGTGGTCCCAGGGACCGACAGATGTCGGATTGGTTGATTGTCCCCCAGTAACGCTTAGAATGAAGTCAGAATTCCCTATTTGGGTTGGACAGTACCCTCATAAAGCTCAAGCTGCTGAGGGAATTGCAGAAACAATCTCCGGTCTGATTCATACCGGGGCACTGGAACCTTCAGATTCCAGCTGGAACACTCCCATCCTGATGGAAAAACCCTGGAACTGGAAAATACCGGATGGTGCATGATCTGCAGGTAATTAACGCCGGTGTGGTCACCCACACAGCTCCGGTTCCAACCCCTTATACGGCATTAAATAGTCTCAGTCCAGACCAGAAATGGTTTACCTGTATTGACCTGGCTAGTGCTTTTTTTCTGCCGCCCTCTCCACCCTGAGTGTAGAACTATTTTCTCTTTCACTCGTGGAGGACGACAGTGGAGGTATCCAGGCTGCAGGTGTCTTTTCTGAGAAGGGTGGTCTCACAGCAGGGTGCTGGATTGTCTCCAACACATAGATCTACTATTTTTCATGATCCCAGACCTGGAAAAGCTTTCATAACTCTTAAACAGGCCTTGACTCAGGCTTCTGACTTAGCCTTGCAAGATTATTCCAGGACAATATTGCAAATAAGAAAAATAAGTCTTAAAGTCAACAAAACAAAGTGGTCAGAGCTCAGGTGGACAAGTCCAGTCCAGGCCATGGAGAGGACCTCACATGCAGTTCGGCTAAAAGACAGAGGCGGCACCTATTTACACTGATCACAGTGTGCAACAACCGAAGAGCCCAGCAGGAGCTGGGATGAGATTCAGACTGGACCGTCGGAAATGAATAAAACCTAGACCTCAAGAAAGGGGCAGAATAATCCCCTGGTCCAGGTAGAGGCACAGGGTGGTCTACCCCTGTGTCTCGAAGAAAGAAGAAAGAGGACATCAAAAGAAGAAAGAGATATTCTTTTACATTCATCATTGTATTAATGTCTAATGTTTGATTTTGGTAGTTTACACTGGATCAAAAAACTTTGAAAAAAAAAAAAGGAAATGTTAGCGTATTAGGTTTATTTTTTAATTAAGAAACATGCGCACCAGAGGACATGGGGTTAAGGAACCGGAGGATCAGGAGGACTAGTCACTTAGTGGTACAAGCAGAGACAAAGGTAACAAAAAGGGTTTAAAAAGGACGAGGAACAGACTTGCATTGATTCAGGAATGTATAAAAAGGTGTGAACACAGGAGTGTTCAGATCTCATCTGTATGCAGGCATTTGTGCATGTCGGTGGGATCTCCAGATGCATCTGCACGGAAATAAACGTGAATCTCTTCCTATCAACGGACTCGGGGAATCTTTGATTCAACGATGGTGACAGATGTTGGTTCTCCCTCCCTACTCATTCTTCTGCCAACATTTCCTTCAATTAAACAGCTCAAAAACTGAAGCCAGACTTGTCAGCACTCCACATCAGGTCCAGACATCCCAGATACACACCATCCCCTTCTCAGGACGGGACATTCCCCTCTCTTCTACAGTTATCAACCTCGGTGTGAGGCTGGACCCACAGCCAACATTCATAAATCACATTAAACATCTGTGTGACACATCATTTTTCCACCTCAAAAACCTTGCCAAACTCCATCCCATCCTCTCCCTATCTGATGCAGAGAAACTTGTCCACGCCTTAGTCTCCACCCGACTGGACTACTGTAACGCACTTCTCATCGGGATTCCTGGCAAGAGTGTCCAAAGAGTCAGAGTCAGAGTCAAGTTTATTGTCAATTCTACTACATGTGAGATACATACAGAGAATCGAAATTACGTTACCCTCAAACCCTCGGTGCTACACAATAAATACATTTTAAACACAAAGTGCAGGTTAAAAAGAGACAAGAAACAAGTTGTGACATGACAACAGTTTTTCGGTTTGATTAAAGTGACCTGGTGCAAAGCAGGCGGTCCAGTTCTGCCAAAAGTGCCTGGTGCAGATACTGAGGTCAGAGTGAGTGAGGGGGGGGCAAGGAGGGAAACGGTGGAAGAGCAGGGAGAGTGTTCAGCGTCCTGATGGCCTGGTGGATGAAGCTGTCCTTCAGTCGGCTGGTTCTGGCTCGGAGGGTCCGCAGCCTCCTCCCTGATGGCAGCAGACTGAAGGGGCTATGTGACGGGTGGGTGGGGTCTCTCACAATGCTGAGGGCTTTGCGAGTCAGACGGCTGCTGTAGATGTCCTGAAGTGAGGGAAGAGAGACACCAACCATCTTCTCAGCTGCTCTCACGACGCGTTGGAGAGACTTGCGGCAGGTTGCGGTGCAGGATCCGTACCACACGGTGATGCAGCTGGTCAGGATGCTCTCGATGGCGCCTCTGTAGAAGGTGTACCTGATGGGGGCCGGGGATCTGGCTCTTCGCAGTTTGCGGAGGAAGTAGAGGCGCTGCTGTGCCTTCTTGGCGAGTGATGCAGTGTTAACAGTCCAGGAGAGGTCCTCTGAGATGTGGACACCCAGGAACTTGGTGCTGCTCACCCTCTCCACAGCAGCACCGTTGATGGTCAGAGGAGCATGCTGGGTGTGTTGTCTCCTGAAGTCAGCAACAATCTCCTTGGTCTTCTCCACGTTCAGGGAGAGATTGTTGTCGCTGCACCAGTCAGCCAGGCGGCTCACTTCGCTCCTGTAGTTTGACTCATCGTTGTTGTTGATGAGACCCACCACAGTCGTGTCGTCCGCAAACTTTACGAAGAGGTTGGAGCTGTGCATCGGTGTGCAGTCGTGGGTCAGCAGGGTGAAGAGGAGGGGGCTCAGCACACATCCCTGGGGGGCCCCTGTGCTCAGTGTGATGGTGCTGGATGTGTTGCTGCCGACCCGTACTGCCTGTGGTCTCCCAGTCAGGAAGTCCAACAGCCAGTTGCACATTGAGGTGCTGATCCCCAGCTGGTCCAGTTTGTGAACGAGCTGCTGGGGGATGATGGTGTTGAATGCTGAACTGAAGTCGATAAAAAGCATTCTCACATAAGCGTTTCTGTTGTCCATATGTGTGAGGGCTGTGTGGAGGGCAGTGGAGATGGTGTCGTCAGTGGACCGGTTGGAGCGATATGCGAACTGGTAGGGGTCCAAAGAGGGGGGAAGAGCAGCCTTGATATGATGCATGACTAGCCGTTCAAAGCACTTCATGATGATGGGAGTCAGTGCAACTGGACGGTAGTCGTTGGAGCAGGAGGGAGATGACCGTTTTTGCTGCAGCAGATCCAGGACAGCGCCGCCAGGATCCTGATGAGAGTGCGTAAACATGAGCATATTACAGCCGTCCTCAAATCCTGCATTGGCTCCCCGTGTCCTCCACAGTTCAGTACAAAACTGCTCTCCTGACTCATCAGTGCATTTGTGTCAATGCTCCAGCCTGACTTAAAGAAGTCATCAGGCAGCAAACGGCATCTGCAACCTCCGTTCTGGAAACAGCAACCTCCTCCACACCCCAGAACTAAGTTGTGGACTATGTGAGATCCAGGTTCTGCTCAGCCGCCCCCATCTGTCAAACTCCCTTCCTGAATATCTGAAGGCCCCACAGACTGGATCTGCTTTAAAAAGGTCTTGAAGACTTTTAATGAACTGCTCCATGTTTTATTATTATTATCCGCATTTATTCAAATACTTGACTGTTTTGTAAAAAAAAAAAAGAAAAAAAGAATTGCTGATCCTTATCAGTTGTAGTTAATGAAGGAATGATTGTGTTAGTGGATTTTCAGCTCGGTGATCAACACCGTCATCCCTGACGTCCTCCACTGAAACTCACCCAACCCACGGTGTCGCCTCCACCTGTCAGTGGATCTGCAGTGTCCTGACTGACTGGAGCAATTTGACATCAGGCTCTGGATCTCTGATAGATTATATCTCCCTATCAGTCTCATTAATTCTTTCTCTGATATCTCAGATTACACTATTACTGCTCTAAGTCCACCATACTACCACTGAACTCTAACAGCAGGCGGTAGGCAGTAGGCGGTCCAGTTCTGCAAAAAGTGCAGGGGGGGGGGGGGGGGGGGGGGGGGTGCAGGGAGGGAAACGGTGGAAGAGCAGGGAGAGTGTTCAGCGTCCTGACGGCCTGGTGGATGAAACTGTCCCTCAGTCTGCTGGTTCTGGCCCGGAGGGTCCGCAGCCTCCTCCCTGATGGCAGCAGACTGAAGAGGCTATGTGACGGGTGGGTGGGGTCTCTCACAATGCTGAGGGCTTTGCGAGTCAGACAGCTGCTGTAAATGTCCTGAAGTGAGGGGAGAGAGACACCAACGACCTTCTCAGCTGCTCTCACGACGCGTTGGAGAGACTTGCGGCAGGTTGCGGTGCAGGATCCGTACCACACGCTGATGCAGCTGGTCAGGATGCTCTCGATGGCGCCTCTGTAGAAGGTGTACCTGATGGGGGCCGGGGCTCTGGCTCTTCGCAGTTTGCGGAGGAAGTAGAGACGCTGCTGTGCCTTCTTGGCAAGTGATGCAGTGTTAACAGTCCAGGAGAGGTCCTCTGAGATGTGGACACCCAGGAACTTGGTGCTGCTCACCCTCTCCACAGCAGCACTGTTGATGTTCAGAGGAGCATGCTGGGTGTGTTGTCTCCTGAAGTCGGCAACAATCTCCTTGGTCTTCTCCACGTTCAGGGAGAGATTGTTGTCGCTGCACCACTCAGCCAGGCAACTCACTTTTCCAGGGTGAAGAGGAGGGGGCTCAGCACACATCCCTAGGGGGCCCCTGTGTTCAGTGTGATGGTGCTGGATGTGTTGCCGCCGACCCGTACTGCCTGTGGTCTCCCAGTCAGGAAGTCCAACAGCCAGTTGCACAGCGAGGTGTTGATCCCCTGCTGGTCCAGTTTGTGAACGAGCTGCTGGGGGATGATGGTGTTGAATGCCTTGATATGATGCATGACTAGCTGTTCAAAGCACTTCATGATGATGGGAGTCAGTGCGACTGGACGGTAGTCGTTGGAGCAGGAGGGAGATGACCGTTTTGGGACCGGATGGATGTTGGTGGCTTTGAAGCACGTGGGAACCACCGCCTGACTCAGTGACATGTTAAAGATGTCTGTGAAGACATCCGTGAGTTCTCCTGCACAGTCTCTCAGTACACGACCAGGTATGGTGTCAGGACCCGGAGCTTTGCGAGCGTTGATCCTGCTGAGGGATCTCCTCACACTGTCCGGTGACAGCGTCAGCACCTGGTTGCCGGGAGGGGGTGGTGCTTTCTGTGCGGCGATGGTGTTGTGTGCCTTGAAGCGGCCGAAGAAGGTGTTCAGCTCATTCAGCAGGGATGTGCTACTCTCACAGGTCTGCGGTGGGGGCTTGTAGTCCGTAATGGTCTGAATCCCTCGCCACAGGCTCCGTGTGTCCCTGCTGTCGCTGAAACGGCGGGCTATCCTCCTGGAGTACCGTCTCTTAGTCTCCCTGATGCCATGGGACAGGTTGGTCGTAGCTGTCTTTAGACCCACTTTGTCTCCAGCTCTGAAGGCAGCGTTCCGAGCCTTCAGGAGTCTGTGGACTTCCTTTGTCATCCACGGCTTCTGGTTGGCTCTGACTTTGATGGTTCTGGAGTCTGTTACATCATCGATGCACTTGGGATGTAGGCGGTAACAGACTCTGTGTACTCCTGGAGGTCTGTGGTGTTGTCGGTGGTGGCAGCTTCTCTGAACATGCTCCAGTCTGTGGTGTTGAAGCAGTCTCGAAGTGCCTCTGTGGACCCCTCTGGCCACACCCGGACCTGCTTCCAGACTGGTTTGACAACTTTAACCAGTGGCCTGTATGCTGGCATTAGCATGACAGTGATGTGGTCTGAGGCGTTGAGGTGGTGGAGGGGGTGGGCTTTGTAGGCTGCTTTGTTGTTGGTGTAGACTTGGTCCAGAATGTTGTCTCTGCGCGTGGGGAACTTGATGTGGTGGTGAAGATTTGAAAAGATGGTCTTTGGGTCTGCATGGTTGAAGTCCCCCGCCAGGATGAGGAAGGCCTCAGGGTGGGCTGTCTGCTGCTCGCTGATCCGCTGGTACAGCTCGGTCAGCGCCTCTCTCCTGGTGTTGGTGGAGGGGCTGGGGGGGATGTAAACAGCAGTGAGTAGTATGACCGAGTATTCGCGCGGTAGATAGAAAGGACGACATTTAATAATCATAAACTCCGCCAGGGGTGAGCAGTGTTTGCAGACCACCACAGCATCTCTACACCAAGCATCACGGAGGAAAACACAAAGGCCACAAAGAAGAAAACTGTGACCGGCTGGTTTCGTAAACGTTCCAGCAGAGAGAAAACTGCTGGAAACCAGTAGATCAGCCAACGTCACCTTCTCTCCACCTGACTCTGGTCTCCACCTGACTCTGGTCTCCACCTGACTCTGGTCTCCACCTGACTCTGGTCTCCACCACATCTTCTCTCCACCTGACTCTGGTCTCCACCAGACTCTGGTCTCCACATGACTCCAGTCTCCACCTGATTCTGGTCTACACCTGACTCTGGTCTCCACCTGACTCTGGTCTCCACCTGACTCTGGTCTCCACCACATCTTCTCTCCACCTGACTCTGTATTGCACCTGATTCTGGTCTCCACCTGATTCTGGTCTGCACCTGACCCTGGTCTCCACCTGATTCTGGACTGCACCTGATTCTGGTCTGCACCTGACTCTGGTCTCCACCTGACTCTGGTCTGCACCTGACTCTGTTCTCCATCTGATTCTGGTCTGCACCTGACTCTAGTCTCCACCACATCTTCTCTCCACCTGACTCTGGATTGCACCTGATTCTGGTCTCCACCTGATTCTGGTCTGCACCTTACTCTGGTCTCCACCTGATTCTGGACTGCAGCTGATTCTGGTCTGCACCTGACTCTGGTCTCCACCTGACTCTGGTCTGCACCTGACTCTGGTCTCCACCTGACTCTAGTCTCCACCTGACTCTGTTCTCCATCTGATTCTGGTCTGCACCTGACTCTGGTCTGCACCTGACTCTGGTCTCCACCTGACTCTGGTCTCCATCTGACTCTGGTCTCCACCTGACTCTGGTCTGCACCTGATTCTGGTCTGCACCTGACTCTGGTCTCCACCTGACTCTGGTCTGCACCTGACTCTGGTCTCCACCTGATTCTGGTCTCCACCTGACTCTGTTCTCCATCTGACTCTGGTCTCCATCTGACTCTGGTCTGCACCTGACTCTGGTCTGCACCAGATCGTCTCCCCGCCAGATCGTCTCTCCACCAGATTGTCTCTCCATCAGACAGATTCTGGTCTCCACCAGATCTTCTCTCTCTTTTTCATAAAATCAATAAATAATACAAATCTTTGATTCCAACCTGAGACTCTTTCTTTCATTTTGTGCCCAACAACTTTTCTACGGTTCGGCTCAGCAGATCCATGTTGATATGTTTGATTATTTCAAATCTCAAATGTTACAACATTATATTCAAATAGACTTAAATGTTCTGTTTATTCTGCACTGGTTGAGGGCGGGTACCAGGTCAATCATTTGTGTTGCACTAAATCAATAGACAAGAAAGTGAGCAGGTGAACTTCACCTTCAGAGGGTCTTCTGATGCTCTGACAGGTGGCATTTGGTGACAAAGCTGCAGCTGCAACATGTAAGAAAAAGCAGGAGAAGTGCAAAGAGCAACATGCAAATATTTAACTGTGTTTAAAAACACACTGAGTGACGTTAGTGAATAAGAATAAATACATGCATGTGTGCAAACTTATCAACCTGATGAAGTGCAGGCAGATTTGTGCAGGAATGATTCAATTCTTTATCTAAAAGCTTTTGTCTGATTTGTGTCTAGAAAGAGGATAAACATGGCGAGTATGAAAGTAGACCAGAATTAACCACAACGATCATGTTATTGTTCTACAAAAGTGACTTCATGGTTCAGGGAAAACTGTGTCGTTGAAAGTGTTTAGTCTGATAAAACACACAAAAATGAATGCAGATCAGTCACTGAGCATCGTTTAGTCGCTGTAATGTGACGTGTCATTTGGATCCAGATCTGCTGGGATCATTACAACAGAACAATTTACATGATCAAACTGGTTTGCTGTGAGCTGGATACCAGGAATCTAGCACATCTTCTTCAAAGGTCACTGATTTGTTTTTCCAACTTTAATTTGCTCATGTTTATTCTACTTTTGGGTTCATCTTTTCTTTGTTTAGTGTGTTTAATCCATAATATTGTTAACCTACAGTTTATGACAACTATTGTAAGAAGCAACAGCTACTGAGTGTCTGTAATTTCAGTAATAATCCCGGTAATTTTACCTGTCGTTATAAAAAGAGGTGAAAGAAAGAGGGCATTGGAGGACAGACGAGTACTGAAAAAAGCAGGAGTTCTTGTGGCCGAGGAAAGAAAAAGTTCTGCAACATCTGCAAAACAGCTGACAGGAGCCACAGGTCTGTGTGAGGGAGCATGACGGACGATACGGACGCCAATGATCACAAAACCCAATCTGGGCTCAGAAAGAAGCGTTGAGGAAGCTTCAGAATGAGGAGATGGGAATTTAAATGAACAGTCATAAACACCGATGGAAACTTTAGGATTCTGCACAAATGATGCTCAAATATTAGCAAAATCCCATTTTAGGATGGCAAAAACATTTAGGACCATTGCTTTAGATGTCATTAATGTCACGCTTGTCTGAAAGGTGCAGGAGGGATATGATGAAACTGGGAACAGAAAACAGGCTTTTTCTGAGCAACGTACTTATTTAACAGAGATAAAAAGTTCTCTTACTGAGTTAAAAATGATATGTTCACATACACGGCTGCAACATCTGAGTCTTTTTTAAGACCGACTGCTGAGACGTCCTTCTACCTTTAGTTAATAATTGTACAAATTGTTGAAATACTAGAAGAAGGGGATCATTGACAGGGTTTTTAGATAAACTGATGAGGAGGCTGGTTTTCCACTAGTAAACACATCTTGTAATCAAAGCACAAACTCTGGTGAAAATACCTCCGTTTTCATATTTCACTACAGATCATGAAGCTACAGAAACGTAACTTTGGCTGCACTTACCTTGATTTTCTGTCCTTTAGAGGTCAAATGTGAAAGCAAAGAAAACTTAAACAAAGCACAACCAAATGAACAAAATACAACCAAACGTTGCCTGAAAGCAGTTGTTACTAGAACCAAGATCATTGTGAGTAGACTCTTTAACCTCTGCAGGAGCACCACCTTCAAATGTACAAAAAAGTCTCTTCTACATGACATGTCACCAATGATCATTTAATATTAACAGGAGCTGGAACAGACCTGCTGTTCAAGGGTGGAAAGACGTCCCAAAGATGTATTTCAGTCAATCAGACACATTCATTTCTCCACTGACATGATGCATCATTTAAATTATGTTTTAAAACAAGGCTGACTCTTAAAGTAAGACAAAAACGTTGGACTGAAGTAGATTTTGTGTTGATCCAAGTCAAAAACCAACTTGAACAGATCAAAGTGCAAGTCAACACATTTGATTAAAAAGGCCTGATTGGCATTAAGGTGCAGCATATTAAATATGGTTGGTCCAGAGACGTCATGGTGGATCAACATACCCTTCTTTTCTTTACGTGATACATTCAGGCTGACTTTAATGACGTGGTATTTAAGAGGTTTCCCCCAAACGCAGAGTCCTTGAATTCATCTTTCAGTCAACAAAACAACCTCGCTGAGACACGTGGAAGCTGCTGTTAAATCTGATTTCAGCAGTTTCCTGGAGACTCGCTGGCTTGTAGCGTCCGTCAGTGTGCTGATAGTTCCTCAAAGAAAATTTGTGCGGTGTGACAATTTGACTATAACTTCATTTTGTGACGTACGTTTATGTACCTGCGACTTCACCTGAGCAAAGTTGATTGAACTTATCAGCTCTTTGAAAAAAATGCACAAAAATATGACATGATCAGCTGAATTAGGTTTGAAAAATGCATATCAGCGACCATTACATTGTTAAAACAGCACAAATGAGTTATTTTTTGTTAAAATATTGGTTGTAATTTCATGATTACAGGTTTGGTGGTTAGCACTGTTGTCTCACATCAAGAAGGCAAGAAGGAAAGTGTTAGGGTTATCAGAACCTCTCAATTTTAGGAATAAACCATGCAGAGAAAGCAGTCTTGATCAAAACCTTTGCAAAGGGGGGAAGGGCCGACGCCAAGGTGCATCACCCATGGCAATTCCTGGCCGTTCCCGTCGCCCCCCCTTGCTGTGGTCTCTTTTATTCACAGAAGAACAAAGCAGTCACATGACATGTTGTATGTAAATGTAATCAGGTGAAGAAACAGACACGCTATAGGCCCATTTGGCTCTGACATCCTGTATATCTTAATCCTGGCACCACGATCTTGTAAATACAGGCAGCAGAGAATTACAACTTAAAGGCAATCATGTAATAATATGTTCATAACTCTGACAGTCAGGAATTTGGATTGTCTTCCTGCACCTTTGTGGCTTTCCCCGAGTACTCTTCTTCCTCATATCATTTTTTTAAATGACAAAAGGGAAATCAGTTTATTTTATTGTTTATTGTTTTCTTATTGCCCCACCTTTTAACATTTTGCTTCAAACAACATTTCCATGCTCACTCAGAAGTGCTTCATGTCATTTTCTCACTAACTAAAGTTTACACTGCCATTTATTCATTTTTTCTTTAATAGATAGGAACTGGAACACAAAGAAAACTATGTACTTGTGGTGTAAAAATTACATTTTTTAAAATATAGAATATAATATAAAATATATATATATATAATATCGCCTTGCCTTGCCTCATACTAACCGGCAGTGCCCTGTACCCTGCTCAGGGACACTTTGGTACGTGACAGAGCCGGGGATTAATCTGACCACCTTACAGCTAGAGGGGAACCAACTGCGCCACAGCAATCTCTCTTCACAGTAATTACAGTCATATTACTGTATGTTTAATCAAAAGCACGTCGGTACACATATGTAGTGTAGTATCTAGGTACACACATAAACATAAGAGGGGAGTTTTGGAGGAAGTAGATGCACGAGACATAGCAGCAGGAGCAATACATAGCACACTCTTATTAGGAGGAATTGGATTACACTGGAATATAATTGAACTGATCTTGATTGTCTTTGATTGGACTATATTGAACTTGTCTCCTGTGTTAAAATGCCTTGAGAAGATTTTGTTTAGAATTGGCACAATTCAAATAAAATGCAACATAAAGAGAATTAAACTAAATTGTATGGAGGATGGCTTACATTAATAAAATGCACAATCACAGCAGGATATTTAAAAGAAAACCAACAGGTCTAGAAGCACAGGTGAGACCAGCAGGAGGGTACAAAATAGAATCGTAGCAGAACAAACTGACCAGCATCAGGAAGACAAAAGACATAAGACTATGGCCATTTTTTGGAACAACAACACTACTAATGTGGACAGATTTTGCTAAAATATTGTACATAGTGTGCAGCATGCCAAAAATGTCGCACTCATAATGAAAACACTGTCCAGATAGTTTCCTAATGGTGTAAATGTTTCCACGCTGCAGCTGAGCAGCTTACTACGTACACTATATCCAACAAAGCAATACACCAGTATAGTGGGACAATTCCACTTGAGCCATATCACAGTTGCTTTTATGGTGACAAACTAACAACCAGTATGCAGAACAAACTAAACAAAGAAAATGTGAAAATGAGCTATTCTCTAGTAGCTTTCATGTTTGCCTAAAATACTTAAAAATAAGCAGCTGCATTGCAGGAATATATAATTTCAAGTTGCATTTGGATTGGTTAGTCAGATAACTGTGTCAGTCAGTCTGTGGTTGCAAGGTCAACGTGACGGTGACCGTTGAACTTTCTTAAAATTGTACAACATGAAACAGCGGATTTGGAAGTATAATGAAAGATATTTCCACAACTCTTTCACAAAGGCCATCCTGCATCTGCAATAGCCAAAGACGCTTAATTAATATTACTTTATCATTCTTATCGGATCAGTCTCAGCAGCCTCTTTTTAAGTGCTGCTGCACCAACAACATCTGAAAGGAGAACTGTCAAAGCTGGAACAACAACTTGCAGCGCTCCACTTGGAGTCACACTGACTTGGCCTGTCCCACCTCTGACCATCCCAGTGTCTGCCTTCACCTGTCTCTATGGATGTCTGTTGGATATCTGCTGACATCCCGACCTGCAGTCCTCATCCTCGTGGATCACCAACTATCCATATATCACCCATATACACACAGAAGTCTAAGTTCTGCTGCTGATAGATAATTTTACTAATACGATTTTCTTTTAAGATCAGTCATTTTAAATCTTCAAAGTCCTATTTTACACTTCTCATTGTGTTCTTGCTGGGCTTCAAATCAAATTGAATAAATAATTAAATGTTTCCCTTAGAATAAAGCTTCAATTTCATTGGTTATTTGTCCGTTACAGTTATTCACAACTGACGTTCAGGCAGTAATAACAAACTATTACATATGAGTTGTTTTATGATATTCATAATTGAACAAAAACATTGAAAGTTCACTTTTAGAGTTTTTGTTGTGAATTATTTGGAGACCTGGAAACTTTTCCTTCAGCATTAAACTACTGCGGCACGGCCAAAAGAGCATCTCTGGGAGCTGAAAGTCCACCAGGCCTTGCAGCAGAAGTTGTCTGAAACATCCAGATGAGTTCTGGAGAGACTTGTACCTGGTCACAGAAGATTCCAGGTTCTCACAGATCTCATCACTCCACTGGATGATTCCAGCTGCAGTTAATGTCATAAACTAAAACCTTCAAGTCGTAATGATAAAAGCAGTTTTCAGGAGTGTTTATCCTCAGAAAGGAAACCCATTCTGAACAGGCAGGTTAACTCAGAAGGTCAGAGCGTGGCGCTAATAACGCCAAGGTCATGGGTTCAACCCCCATACTGGCCAAACTGGTTCAACTCTGCAGATATCAGGACATTTTAAATGTTCTGGATCTTTCTGGTTATTTCACACTGATTGAGACACAAACTGTGACGACTCCAGTTGTGTCTCCTGTTTCCCTCCACACTTCAACATCTGAGCAGCAGACACATTTTCTCTGCTGTTGTAAAAAGGACTAAAATCCTGTTTGTACCATCAGGACAAACTTCAACTTCAGCATTAAACTGCTATGACAGAAAGAGGATAATCAGGAGCTGAAAGTCGACCTGCCTCACAGCAGAAGTTGTCTGAAACATCCAAACAAGGTTATGGAGAGATTAGATGACAAACATTTATCTGTTCCTGAAAGTTTTTTCATCTAGTTGGAAAAAGACCAACTTCAACTTTATATTTAATGTTACTGGCAGAAGTGAAAGTTGTAAAAATAAGTCTTTGTATTGATTGATGTCAGAAGAGGACTGATCTTGGTTCTTGTGACAATCTGCAGCCCAACATGACCCTCCACCACCTCCATCCACCTTATAATACTTTTAGATCACGTTTTGGATTTGTGATATGACATTTGTGACAATGCAACGTAATTAGACAAACAAACGTGTTTTAACCCAGATCATAAACACACGTTTTATACAAAGAAGACTGATACATGTGTTTGAATGATTTGTTTATTTATTTGAACATCAGCAGCAGATACTCCAACTCCTGTTTTCACGTAGATTAACTGCTGATGCATATGTATAATGTTTAGGAACTTGTGTAAACTTGTATTTGTATTATCTATGTTGCTACGGTCACCGTCAGATTACAAGCAGATCTCAGGGACGCCCCTGGGTGAAGCAGGCTACGATGTCCCCCAAATAAATGGGATTCTTGTTTTAGATAAGTTCTTTGTTTATATGTATAATGTTCAGAATATTGTGCGAACCTGTCCTATCTGTTGCTACGGTAACCATTAGATAGTACACAGACCTCAGGGACGCCCCTGGGTGAAGCAGGTTATGACGTCTCCCAATAAATGTGATTCTTGATTTTCCTACAACTTTGTGTGAATCTCACTCTGCAGAGCATTCGCTTTGTGACCAAACAGGATTTTCTACTTTTTTACTTGTTCTGGGACAAAATATAGTTCTATAATTACAACGCTGCACCATTTTTCATTCTACATTATTTTTTATTTTTTATTCTGATACTGGGAAGAAGCTCAGATGGATCACGTTTTTACATTAATATTTTTTACATGAAGGGATGCAGAAATATTTCACTGATTGATGTAATTGAGGACTATTGTCATTATTAGTATAATCCAGTGTATAATCTTTCTCATAAACTGTAATATACGACGTGCAACCCGCGTGTCTCTTTTATTCTGTAGTCACTTACAACACAGCAACACCACAATAACAACTCAGTAGTGACACCTATGGACACAAAGAATATAACAACTAAATACACTACATCTTTTTTTTTTTCAGATGTTTTTTTTTTTTTTCAGTCGCGTAAAAACAAACACAGGTGATATATCGTCTGTACCCACGTTTAACCAACAGACACCAACACTTACTATAGTCCTGAATAGACTCTATCACCTAACAAAATGCCATTTGTTAATACTAATCAGACTAACTCAATGTAAAAGTAAAATACCTTGATCATTACACCATGACTGAGGTATATAAAAAATACTTGGTACACAACTGTTGAACATGTACAAAACCTGTGCGTTCTTTCCAAGTTTCTAACCACAACTTGAACATAACAGCCTCTAAGTTCGTTTATGTATTCTTTTTTTTTTTTTTCTAGACCTGATACCGCTGCGGCTTTCTTACAGGCCTTCCACAGCGCGTTGTTTTCACAGGGCTGTTGATACACACAGTGTTGTCAGTCACTAGTCCTTGACTCTGTGGTCCAGTGACACAATCTTGAGTGGAGCTGGTTGGATCTCCACCAGGTGTTGTCTCTGGTTCCACTTCACATGTGTTCTCTGATGAGGTGTCATGGGATGTCCCTGGAAATGAAGTCTCTTTTGTTTGGAGCAAATGTCTGCGGTTCCTCCTGTACACTTGTCCACTTGGAGTTGTGACTATGTAGGATCTTGGCAGGTTGTGTTTCTTTATCACCGTGGCTGGTTCCCACTTGCTGCCTTGTCTAATCCTCACATTGTCCCCATCTTGGAGTTCCGACAGAGTCCTGGCTCTTTGATCAAAGGATTGTTTCTGTCTTTGCTGTCTACTCACAAGGTCACTCCTGGCATTTTCATGAAGAGCTGGCTGTAACAATATCTTCGTCACAGGTAATTTTGACTTGAGTCTTCTCCCAAGGAGCAATTGCGCAGGTGAGAGTCCAACCCCACCCAGTGGTGTATTCCGGTAGTCCAGCAGGGCTAAGTATGGGTCACCACCACCATCTTGTGCTTTTTTCAACAGGTTTTTTATTGTCTGGACAGCTCTCTCTGCCTGTCCATTTGACTGTGGAAAAGTGGGACTGGAGGTGGTGTGTTTGAAACCCCATTCAGTGCTGAAATTCACCATCTCCTGGCACACCAGCTGTCTGCCATTGTCTGAGAATAACTCATCTGGAACCCCATGCCTTGCAAAAATAGACTTGAGACCAATGATGACCTGTTTGCCTGAGGTCCCACTCAGCTTGACAATCTCTGGATACTTGGAAAAATAATCCATACACAGTAGAAACTCAGCATCATTGAAGTGAAACAAATCCACACCTATTTTTTCCCATGCTCTCTCAGGAACTGGATGTGGCATCAGTGGCTCTTTGGGATTACAGTTCTTGTGTGTGTTACATACAGCACAGTGAGCTACAACGTCTTCTATCTGTTTAGCCATCCCTGGCCAGTACAGTACATCACGTGCTCTCTCCTTACACTTAACTATTCCCAAGTGTGACTCATGGATTTTCCTGAGCATTTCACTTCTCAGTGTGTGTGGTACGACCAACCTTGAGTTCTTGAATATGAGTCCATCCTCATAAGCTAGTTCTTCTCTGAAGGTCCAGTATTGCTTGATTTTGTCTGGAAGATGTCTCTGTTTTTCTGGCCACCCACTCTGAATTGCATTTGCAACCAGTCCCAACTCAGCATCTTCTGCTGTTGCATTCCTAAACTCCTGCATCTTTTCTTCTGATACTGGGAGTTGGTGGTTGACACAGTTAACTTCCAGTTCTTCATCTAGGAGTGTCTCTTTGATTTCTTTCAGAAATGCTCTGCTTAGTGCATCTGCAACATGCATCTCCTTTCCTGGTTTGTATTTGACCTCCAGACTGTACTTTTGCAGCCTCATTAGCATTCTTTGTAGTCTAGCTGGAGCACTGAGGAGTGATTTTTTGAAGATCACTTCCAGTGGCTTATGATCACTTTCTACATGGACGTGTCTTCCATATAGATATTGGTGGAACTTCTCACAGCCAAACACTATAGCAAGCAGTTCTTTCTCAATCTGGGCATAACGTTTCTGACAGTCAGTTAATGCCCTGGAGCCATATGCTACCGGCTGTCCCTCCTGAAGTAGCACAGCTCCCAGACCTTCTGAACTTGCATCCACAGATAATGTAACTGGCTTGTTCACATCATAGTATTTTAGTACAGGTGCTTGGCTAACCAGTGCTTTTAGTTTGTCAAAGCTCTGTTGCTGCTCTGTTCCCCAAAACCAGTCTACGTTTCCTTCCAACTTCCTCAGAGGGGCGCTAATTTCCGAGAGGTTTGGGATAAATTTAGAGAGGTATTGCAGTAACCCGGTAAACCTCTGGAGTGCGGCTTTATCCTCTGGTGCAGGCATGTCTTGAACGGCTCGGACCTTTTCCGGATCTGGCTTGAGTCCCTGCTCACTGAGCACATGTCCGATGTAGGCGATTTCAGTCATCCTTATCTTACATTTACTTTTATTCAGCTTCAGATTGATGCTTCGAATCTGTTCCAGCAGTTGTCTCAAACGACGGTCGTGCTGCTCAATGCTCTCTCCCCAAACTAGGATGTCATCTATGACATTGACCACACCCTCCAGCCCTTCTAGATGTCTGGCTATGCACCTCTGAAACACTTCTGGTGCTGAGGATATGCCAAATGGAAGTCTATTAAATCGGTATCTACCAAATGGCGTGTTGAATGTACACAGGTGAGAGCTTTCTTCATCCAGACGGATTTGCCAGAATCCATGGTTTGCATCCAAGACTGAAAAATATTTGGCATTTGGCATCTCTGCTACCACTTCTTCTATGGTTCGTAGTGGATAATGTTCTCTCTTAATGGCAGTATTCAGGTCTTGTGGATCAATGCAGATACAAACTTTATTAGGTTTTGTTACAGTCACCATACTATTTACCCAATCAGTGGGTTCTGTTTGTTTGGTGATCACACCTGAACTCTCCATTCTTTTCAACTCTGTTTCAATTTTGTCTTTCAAAGCGACAGGCACTTTCCTGGGCGCATGGACAACTGGACTGACATCAGGATCGGTCTTGATATGATATACACCAGGTAAGCAGCCTAATCCAGTGAAGAGATCCTCATATTCACCAAGAATGTCACTCTCAGTTTTAAGCACATGTAGTCTTTTAACAAGACCCATTTCCTCACAAGACTCTCCTCCCAGAATCGCAGGTGCTCTGTTCTTTATTACTTCAAACTCCAAATCATAGTGTTTATCTTTGTACTGACATGTCAACATTATTTTTCCTTTAGTTTGTATTTGCTGACCTGAATAAGCAACAAGCTTGGAGTAAGATCTGCTCACCTTTTTGTCCAACCTCAGCTTTCTGAGGTCACCCATGGAAATGACGTTGCAGTCCGCTCCTGTATCCAGCCTGACTTTCAAAACCTTCTTGTTGACGATCAGATTTTCCTGCCATTTTTCTTTCTTTGCTCCCACTGCGTTAATCTGCAGTACTGGGTGTTCATGTTTTTCTGCTTGAATTGAGCCAATAAAGAATTCTTGATCACCTGCCTCTGCCTTGTTTATTTGTTGCACTTTGTGGTTATCTGGTTGTCTCCGTGTAATACACATTTTTGCATAATGATTCTTCCTGTGGCAGGCTTTGCACACTTGTCCATAGGCAGGACATTTTCTTGGCTCATGCTTGTAGCCACATCTAGTGCAATTTCCTTGATTTCTCATCTTTACACTCTGTGACTTGAAACCATCATCTTTCTTTTTATCATGTTGTTTTTGCTTGGTGACTTTGTGAACAGGAATTTCAATCTCCTCCTGTAGACTTTTGAGCTGACTCCGACTTAACTCACTGGCTCTGCAAATGTCTATTGCTTTGTTCAGCGTGAGGTCAGGTTCTCGTAGTAGTCGTCCTCTGACTTGATCATCTATTATTCCACACACGACTCTATCCCGGATCAGTGAGTCGGTGAGATGCTCAAACTCACAGTCTCTCGCTTTGTTCTTTAAATCAGTCATATAAGCATCTACAGTTTCTGATCTCCCTTGCACCCGTGTGAAGAATAGGTGTCTCAAATATGTCACATTTTTTCTTGGCTCACAATGTCGCCTGAACATCTCTTTCAAAACATCATAATCATCGACATCCTCATCGAAGTTAAATGTGTTGAACACCTTAATAGCTTCGTCTCCGGCCACGTGCAGGAACGTGGCTCTTTTCACCGCGTCGGACTTTTCACCGATTCCGCTGGCGATAAGGAAAAGTTCAAACCTCTGGATCCAGACTCTCCAATTTTCCGCTAGATTTCCTTCTACACTTAGTGAAGTCGGTGGTTTCATCTGTTCCATTATCTTTTTCAAGTTTTCTTCACTTCTGACACCATGTAATATACGACGTGCACCCCGCGTGTCTCTTTTATTCTGTAGTCTCTTACAACACAGCAACACCACAATAACAACTCAGTAGTGACACCTATGGACACAAAGAATATAACAACTAAATACACTACAGTCTGTAAAATTTAAAGGGTAAAAAGTCGTGTCTCTGCCGTTTTTAGGTATCGTGTTGTTCACCACACTCAGTGTGGACCACAAAACAGCAACGGAGAGAGTTTTCTGAGGAGATCAAAAAAACTTCTAGACAAGCATGTTGAAGGTAACGGCCAGAAGACCATCTCCAAGCAGCTTGAGGTTCCCGTGACTACAGTTGCAAATTTTATTCAGAAGTTTAGGGCCCTAAGGACTTTAGCCTTCCTCCCTGGTTGTGGACACGAGGAAAACTGACAACAAATTAAAGAGATGGATAATACAAATGCTGAACAAAGAGCCCATAACAGCTTCAATGGTGAACTCCGAGGTCGAGGTAGATCAGTGTCAGATCACACTGTCCATCAGTGGTTGAACTGATGGATGGTGTGCTGGAGATGCTGGAGAACCAAGGAGGACTCCACTGTTGAAAAAGGAAATCATACAAAAGCAAGACTGGATTTTGTCAATGTGGATTTATTTTGACAAGCCTCATAACTTTTGGGAGAAAGTGTTTTGGGTAAATGAGACTAAGCTTTTTCCATTCAGTTTAATTCAATGTTATTTATATAGCGTCTATTACAAATAAGACAAATTGTCTCCAGACCCAGAACGTGACCCCCAAGCAGTCCAGTCCAGTGATCCAGTCAGTCCTTTGGCTGTGCAGATAGTCTTGAACAGTAATTTAACAATCTTGTCAACAACAATTCTTCAACCTGGAAGTGCTCGACAGGTTTCAGAGGAGTTCTCACAAATCCTCAGCTCTTTTTGTTTTGTCTTCACAGGTTTCATGGAGACCTGGTCAGCTCATGTTGGGCTTCATCACTCTGACTTTCCAAAGCCTGCAAATGTGTTTGTGTCCAGTCAAGAAACAAATAATGTGTGTAGGCTGAAGCCAGATGGAAATGTGTTTTTGTGCTGTTGTGTAGATTCAGATCCATTCATGTTCATATTTGTAGCCCACCAAGTGACAGAAAGTAATCAGCTTTATTTTAATAATTCAATCATAATGGATAAAAAACAAACTCAAATAACCAGTCTAGTCCCTTTTACAACAAATGTTGCTTCATCAACTATGGTATAAAGACGGATACTTGTATAATAAATCAAATAATTGGATAAAAGACTCGGCCAGGAGATGGCGCCCAAACACCAATAACGTCTGAAGAGAACCCACCAACACCAGTTCAGAGACAGAACAAGAATATATATGAATGTTTATTTATTCATATAATAAGTACCATGTAGTTTCTCCCCACAAATTTAAAAACAAAAGCTTAGACAATGTTTAAAAAAAACACCAGATGTTTCACAGTAAAGAAAGTAAGACCGTCTAATAAGAGCAGGTTAAACTTCATGTTATTAACTCCAGAGGGGAAAAATTAATTGTTTTTTATTTATAAATTAGTCATGACATTAAAGTATAAATGTAACAGTGTTTTTAGTTTTGTCCTCTGACTGAAGTACTGTTTGGTTTAAATCACTCAGGACAACCATGTCCATTTGTGAACAAACAAAAAGGAACAATAGAGCATCATTGTCGTTCAGTAACCATTTTCTCTGTTTTTCTGTCAGCAGATTCAAAAGATGGAAGGAAAATGAGCAGATGGAGAAAAGAGCAGCAGAGACGGTGGTGCAACACAACACAGCCGGGGTGGAAGGACAAATAAACTACAAGTTAAAATGGCTCAACATTTATTATACAATATTGCTGATGAACACATTTGAAACTGACTTGTGTTATGTGCATTTTTGGGAAATATGGTTTTTGATATAATCTGTAGGCATCGTCACTCAACCTTTTCACATGGTCTAGTGTAAAAAAAAAAAGCAAACCCAGGGGAGGGTTAAGTGATCAAAACATTCATAATCTGTATGTTTGTCAAATGTCCATCTTGTTGATCGTTAATGTTTTAAGAGTGAAGCTTTGGCTTGTGGGAGCAGGTGTAGAGGATGACAGTTAGGGACATCAAGCTCTCAGGTTATGTGTGTGACTACATCATGGATGAATGTCTTGTAGAGCAGGTTTGTGGTACCCTCAACTGTGTGCTTTAGTTTCATAATAATGCCAAATGGACATGTATGCTTTTTGTTGCAGTAATAACCCTTGAGTCACCTCCTTGACTCTCAAAAAACGTGTGTTTGGTTAATTATTTGTTTGTTGTCATAAGGCTTCCTGGCTATGAATATGTTGAAAAGCTCATTTCCCTTTAAATTGTGCCACACTTGTGAGAAAAAAGCATTTGTGGGTTAAACAGCAGACTTGAGCATGTGGGTCAAGACATAAAGGACTTGGCAACGCTTCCTCTGCCCATGCCACACTTCTTATTCTGCTATTGACTCTGATCTGGTTACAGTGAGTGTGGTTGATTAAAAAAAAAAAAACATTTATATTATTACAATCCTTTTCCTTACAAATGTTACTTTATACAGTCAGCGTTTGCATACTTTGAATAAACGCATATTTAGTAAAGAATCAGCCAGCAGGTGACATCCAAATCCCAGTTCTGTTAAGAAAACATTTAGTTTTCTATGTGAAAAAGCCATCAAAGTTGTTAAAGAACAACAGTTTACTAACAGAAGATGATTATATGTGCATGTTTATTTATTGCCATAATAACTGTGGCTTGTGGACATTTTCTTTTATTAAAAAAAATGAACAAAAAAGGTCAGACATAACTTAATAAAAATACACCGTCTTGTTTTAGATCTTTCCCTGTGAGAGAAGGGAGGCATTAAAAAAGGAATATGACTTTTTTAATCATGTTATTCATATTGTATTCATATTATTCATATAAAGCTGAACCACACACTTCATTAATCTGACTATTAGATGGTTCAGAATAAACTCTTCCTTTAAAATGGTTTTAGCTATAGGTTTCCATCTATTGATCACATGATTTACATGTAATTTAGCAGAAAATTTCATATATGAAATTATAAGACTACCTGCAAAGCACCGTTCACAACCATCCAGGACAATGAAAAATGTAAAGAGTTTATAGTGTCAAAAGCTCTTTAATTCGCATTTACAGCTGTAAACAGAACTGAAATAAATCATTTTTAATGGAAAACAAATTTAAAATATCATATCCCTCATTATTCATACATACATTCAGGAGTCGTAACTGACTGACAGGACTTACTGATCTAAAACAATAAAAGTTCCCTTATTTCTTCCAAAAGACAAGGCAATAAAGATATGTCTTTAATCCTCTAAAGAGTGCGTAACAACTCATCTTGCGAATCAACTAGCCCTGAAAATGGATGGCGGTGGAGCGTCAGGCCCATACCTGGCCGTCGCTGGCAGCAAGAGTCCCGCGGGCTACGCCGCGACAATAGGAGACTACACAGACTACTCCACATACTGGTGCAGTCTTTTGGGGTACACACAGTCCTTCACACACCCTCGACTTCCAGAAAGCTACCAAAGATAAAAACTTCATAAAATTAAAAAGTCCACCTCCAGGACTGACCGGCGGGACTCCTCAGAGATAGTGTCCGGGTTTGGCCCACTGTTGTCGGGTACGCTCAGTCGGTCACCCCCGCCAGGGGCGCGGAACTCAAACAACCGAAGACCATAGAGAAACTGAGACTCCTTCAGCTTCTCTATGGTCTTCGGTTGATTCAACCGAGGACCATAGGAAGCCGAAAGAGTCTTCAGCTTCTATGGTCTTCGGTTCGACGTGATTATTCACAAATGTAAACCTTACCACCACTTCCAATATGGCTAGATGCTAAATATTAGCAATTCTATGCCGAAGTGGAACGGATGTCCTCTGTCCGACGCTGCTGTCTCTTCCGTGGGATCTGAGTCTTACACGTCCCGCTACCTCGTCATGGAGCATCCGTGGTGGTGGTGGTGGTATGCTCGTTTATGAATTCATAATGTACGAATATACATGATTTATAAATATTAATGAATTATGTCTATCTTCCCTGTGTCTCCGCAGCCCCCGTGTGTCCGAGGCTTCTCTCCACGGAATCCGTCGCCGTCCATATTCCCAGAAGACGTGTCAGCCTACGAAGTCGCCGAAGTCGCCGATGGGGACGGATGGGGACACGCTCTCTTGTCGTGAATGCATTTCTGTGGTACTCCCGTGTGCCCCCCCTCCCCCTCCCCGTACGCATTTCTCCCGTACTCCCGTGTTTCCCCCGCCGTACCCAGCCGTCCCCGCCCCCCGTACTGACACGCAGTCGGTGGGTGAAGCCTTTCTCCATTTCTCCGGGGTCCCAGGTGTCCGATGTCTGCCGGGTGTCTCGCCACGGAACCCGTCGCGGCCATACCGGATCCCAGAAGACGTGTCAGCTCACAAATTCTTCCGGAAACATTTGGAGAAGACACACAAACACGAACTCAGATTTTTGCTTCGTGATTTATTTTATTTTACACAAGTACGTTATTCGTTCATCCCCTCGACAGAACTGCATCCAACGCCTGGCTTCGGTGGGCTCCAGCCGTTGTCAGGTGTTAGGGTGAACCAGTTCACCGGTACCCCCGTGTGCCCCCATCCGCCTCCCCGCCCCTCCCCGTACGCATTTCTCCGCTACTCCCGTGTGTCCCCAGCCGTACACAGCCGTCCCCGCCCCCCGTACTGACACGCAGTCGGTGGATGAAGCATTTCTCCGGAGGTCCCAGGTGTCCAATGTGTGCCGGATGTCTCGCCACGGATCCTTCACACCCAAGGATCCTCCACACCCAAGGATCCTCCACACCCAAGGATCCTCCACACCCAAGCCCATCACTGTAACCACTAGGCCACCACTCTCTTGAAAATGAGGAACGCTTCAATTTGCGTGTCATCCTTGCGCAGGGGCCATGCTGATCTTCTCTGTATCGTTCCAATTTTAGTATATAATAGCTACCGAAGTAACACGGGTTTGACACGAGTACGCTTAACCACTCCATTTCTCCCGTGTGTTCCAAGTGTCCGATGTTGTCCCAGGTGTGCCGCCACGGAGCCCGTCGCGGGCCATACCGGATCCCAGAGGACGTCTTTGGGAGGAAAGAGCGAGACAGCACCTCTCAGCTACTCAACTACAAGTAAGCAGAGACACGCATGTACCCTTATTTTTATGTTGTCATGTACTGTGTGTGTGTGTGTGTGTGTGTGTGTGTGTGTGTGTGTGTGTGTGTGTGTGTGTGTGTGTGTGTGTGTGTGAGCGCGGTTTGTGGTACCAGGGGCACGACTTCCAGACCCCGCGGGGCTTAAAAGTGGGCCCACGGGCGTGAACGGTGCCCAGGGTTTTGGTGTGGAGGTCCGTCCGCGGCGTCTTCCCCGGGGGCAGAGCGTGGCACGGTACTGCTGCCGGCTGGCTGGCTGATGGCTGCTGACAGGCTCATGCTGTGGGCACAGCACAGAGAGCAAGGGTGCTGGGTGTCAGAGAGCGAGGCTGGAGTCCCCAAAGCTCAAGCCGGGGTGAGGAGCCCTGTGCTGGGCAAAGTGGCAAAGCCCAGACAGCCAGTGAAGAAATCAAATGAAGCGCGGGTAAACGGCGGGAGTAACTATGACTCTGGGAGAAAAGAGCAAAGCTGCGAGACAGCACCTCTCATCTGTTCTCTTGCCGCAAAGCAGAGAGCCGCGTGTATGTTTGTCATGTGTCCCCCTTGACAGAACCGCATCCGATGCCAGACTTCGGAGGGCTCCGGCCGCGGGGACGGTGGCTGAAGAATTTCTCGGAGTTCCTGTGTATCCCAGGTGTCCCAGGTCGAGGAAAGGAGCAAACCCAAGACACAGCCCCTCTCATCTGCTCTCCTACAACAAAGCGGATCCACGCGGGAACTCTGATTATTATTATTTTGCTATTTACTTTGTTTTATTAGTTTGTTAATACCTAATGTACGAATAAACACAAATTATACCAATTATTTAATTGTGTCAATCTTCTCTGTGTCTCCGCAAATCAAACTAGCAAGAGTCATTATCACGTAAATCACCAATCACTCATTTAAACTAGAATGAATAAACATGAAGCCAGTTTATCAACTTCATTTGACACTAATGTAGACAAAAAAAAAAAACAAAAAAAAAACAACAACCCATAAATCAATTTGAAAGCATTACCGTTACCTTTTCATCAGTGGCGCTGTCTTCCAGCCGCAGACGGATTCTTTGATCAGCGCTTCTCTCCTCCAGGTTGAGAGCCGCGGTACTGATGCTGTGATGTTGGCTGGTGGCTGGACGGAGACTTCTGATTGGCTGTTAAGGGGACGGGAGGGGCGTGGTCATTGACAGTCACCGGTGTACAGCAGCGGCACAATGTCCAATGGAGTACAGGACAAAGAATCAGTACAGTCCCTTCTCCAACAAATAACAAATGTTATGAAGATGTATACATGTAGTACATGAAATCATTTAAGAACGACTTAGCCATGAGGTGGCGCCCAAATATCAACAAACCCATCAGTTTAGAAACAGAAAAACAGTAGATGTTCATGTTTGTTCATAGCTGCTATAAGTGCCATGTAGATTTGACACATTTTTCCCACAAATGTAAAATGTAAAAGTCGGGAAATGTTTAAAAATCACTTTGTATGTTTCAGATCTTTCAGTAAAGGTAGATATTTTAATAAAAGCAGTTTAAACTTCATACTATTGACTTTAGAGGAAAGCAAACACATTGTTCTTTGATTTATAAATCAAATAAAAATAAAATACTTTTACTATGGTTTTTGGTTAGTCCTGCGAAATAAGTGTTGTTTGTAATGTTGTATGTGAGCAAATAAAAGGCCAGGAAGTGCAATATTCAACAAAATTGTGTCCATTATTTTTAACTGATTAAATATCTTAACTCCTCTCACGAACTGCTACCAACTACGTCTAAACTGACTGTTAGGTGTCACGTAAGAAGATCTCCAAACATGAAGCAGGCAGGTGTGTGATCTAGAAGGCAACGTTTCAGTACAGATGCTCGTCTTAACCACAGGTTTCCATCTATTGATCACATAATTTACACGTAATTAACAGAAAATTTCATATATAAAATTGTCAGACTTGCCTGCAACACACCACTCAGAACCATCCAGGATAATAACACGTTTAGAGACTTTAAAAGTGTCAAAAGAGCTTTAATACGCATTCACAGCTTTAAAGAGAAATTAGATTAATCATTTTTAATGTAAAAAATATCTAAAATATCCTATCCCTCATTATTCTGGGTTTTTTTTAATCAGGAACCCTAACTGATGGACAGGACTCATTGACTCTGAAGGTTCTGAGGTTCTGAAGCCCATCCCAGTTGAGAGAGGTGGGGCACACTCCAGACAGTTTTCCAGGCCACCACAGGGACAGACGGAGACGAACAAACCTTCTTGGTGTACAATTACACAGCAAATGTTCACAACTGTTTTTCTGTTGCATGTTACGAGTCCAGCTGACTCAGCTCCTCTGCTGACCGTATGTCAGTCCCGCTGAGATCCTGCTGACTCTCAGATCCTTTGGACTGTCCACCTTCACTTTATAGAATCAGGAAAACATCAACCTCCTCCTCACTCACCCAGAAAACTAACACACCATACCACTGGGAGGCAGAATCACACACCGTTCTCTTTTTTCCAACCACCAATGAAATAAAAGAAGATCACAATGGAGAAACAACAAGTACAGCAAACTCAAGTGAGGAGATAAGGAGCTGAGATAGTTGCTGCATTTCTGTGTGCTGTGGAATGATCTACTCTATTCTTACTCCACACACAATGACTAGTTTTAAGTGTAAGATCATCCCGGCGTGCTCGTTTGAATGAAGAGATGGGAGAATCTCCTGTCTTAGTTAAGAATGTGTATTTATCAGCAGATTGAATATAGTACAGAGCTCTGGGTCTCCTTCCTTTTCCTGACAGCAACAGTTTGTTTGACTCTCTAAACTCCCCCTGACCCCGTTTTTATACAGTTTACACAGTTACACTGCATTCTTGGGCCTCTTCCCCTGTGTGTAAGAGGTATCCCTCATCTCCGCCGCCTTACGTCAGGGTGTTCCTTATCAGCACCAGATGTTTCTGCTTATTTCTGTGGATGAGAACTCAGCCCCCAAACAATACTGCTCACACAACACTCTCATAGTTAAAGCAAACATGGAGTATTAATATTAAAATCCCTCAATTCCCCCTTTTGGGTCTCATGAACAAGAGACCTACATCTAAACTCAGTTCTGTCCATGCTCAATACCATCGTCTCAGGTTCTTCTTCAGTATACAAACCATCGTTGATCGAGCCATCTGCGTGGAGCAGTCCGAAATGGAAAAAAAAAGCAGTCAAATGTGACACTCTTTTTCCTTTCTTCAGACCACAGGGGTAGACTACCTTGTGACCCTGCTCTTGACCAGACCAGGGAATTATTCTGCCCCTTTCTTGAGGTCAGAGCTTCGAGTGGACACAGACCAGCCTGTCTGAATCTCCGTCCAGCTTCTGCTGGGTTCATGAGCTGCAGCACACTGCGACCAGTGGTACCAGGTGTCACCTTTGCCTTTCAGCCAAACTGCATGGGAAGTCCTCTCGATAACCTGGAAAGGACCCGTCCACCTGGGTTCTGACCACTTCCGTTTGATGGCTTTCAGGAGGACCCACTTCACGTCCGGGGGTCCTTGTGAAGTTCTGTCACGGCCCCTTTGATTGTTCTGCACCTGTTTTGAGAAACTTCTGACCAGAGTTTTTAATTTCTTATACAAAACATCTGGTTTAGGCTTGGCTAGGGGCTCTTCCCATACTAACGGAGCACTGGGACCCGGGAACTTCCGTCCTGTCGTCAACTCGTCAGGTGTGAACCCAGTGCTCTGGTTCACCGAGCAGCGTACTGACATTAAGGCTAACGGAAGAGCACCCAGCCAGTTCGTACCACTTGCAGCACAAATTTTGGCCAATTTCTGCTTTAAAGTCTGATTCATCTTTTCTACGTAACCTTGTGAGTGTGGGTGACACACTGTTCCCAAATCATGCTTCAGTCCCAGCAGACTTTCCACCTGTTGCAGGTCACTGTTCTTAAAATGTGTGCCATTATCAGATCTTACCTTTTCAGGAAAGCCGTGCGTGGGGATGTACTGATTCACCAAAAATGTAATCACTGATTTACCATCTTCTTTCTTAGTGGGACAGGCCTCAGGCCAGCCAGTGAAGCTGTTCACACACATAAGGAGGTATCTGTACCCTTTAACGGGTGTGATCATATCTGTGTAGTCCATGACTATCTCTTGTCTCTTACTCCACCTTCAAACAGGGCCCTTACGAGTTAAAGTCAAGTTAGGTGCATCAAACACTTTGCATAGTCTCTGCTGTCTGAGTGAAGTCGTAGTGCATGACGATAAGTTTACGTCACTATGCTGTGCGTCTTCTGATCATTTTTGCCACACCAGCTGCATGCTAAGTGCCTTTTGGGTGTCGTTTTTCAGTGTTGTCCATCATTACACTCACATACATAAGTACCCATCTATCTCCTCTTGTTTCTGAAACAGAACTCCATCTGTTTCAGAAACATTAAGAAAGAAGGGTTTGTCATAATTAGGGAGAGCCGAATCAGCGGCTGGTGCCAAACATCGTTTCAAGATGGTAAAAGAGTCTAATATTATTCACTTCTATCTCTATCATAGAACAAAATCACATGAGGCTGTAACAGGGAGATCCAGGGGACGTCACTTTGAGAACACAGACAGCACCCCGGCCCCCTCCGGGCCCTCCGGAGCAGGAACTCCACAGTAGATGTCAACAGTCCAATCAGGTCCACATAGAAGAATGGCTCCGAGTTTGATAAGTCTTTTCTCAACAGATTCCCAGGCACCGATGGAGACACAACATTCCGGTGAGTTAAAGTCTGTTTGCCCTCTGAGGGGAGAAGTGGATTCTGCACAACCCCCAAGAAATCCACAACTTCAACCGTGGTGTCAGATATTTCTTCTTTCTGGAATGGAGAGTTCATTGATGGGAAAGTTGCTCCCGCATCAACCAGAAAAGGCAGCTCACGACCTTTGACTTGGATCGGCAAGAGAGGGTCTGCTGTACCCACTCCGCCTCCAGGGTGTGTTTTCCCCGTCGTTTGGACCCTCGGCCTCGGCCCTGTATTTGGTTCTGGAGACAGTTGCGAGCCCAGTGTCCCAGCTGACCACAGAAGAAGCAGGCCCCGCCCCCCTCTCAGCGGCCATACCCTCGAGCCCCAGAGCCCCGTCCTCCTCTTTGTCCCCCTCTGCCACGTGGCTGTCTAAAGCCAGGAGGCATATAAAAACCCATCCCTTATGGTGCGGCCGGTCCCCATGGTCCAGGAGGTGCAGGTACAAATCCTGCTGGTCCTGATCGGGAACTACTGCGGCTATTATTTATTTCTATGATCTTACTTCATATAGTCTTTTATCATTACTTTGAAAGTCACACACAAAAGTAAGCGGTGTAATTTTAAGGAATCCTTGCAGTTTTATGTAAATCTGATTTTTAAATGTAGCTCCCACAGTTGCTGCCTGGAGGAGAATCCGAATGGGATAAAATACTCTATGCTGTAAAAGTTAGGTTAAGAATTCCATCATTGTTTCTCACATTTATACTGATTTAACCTCAGTAAAAGAGCAGAGTGAACGCCTGCATGACCTCCATAGTTCATGAGACTTCTTGGATGTCATCTCATTTTTGTGTTTACCAACACAAAACAGCTGGAATGCAACCCTGAGTCAGAACAGAGCCAGAGACGGAGCTCAGAAAGACTTCAGCTCATCAGTTCAGGTAAGTTCAGATACGTTCTTTTAGATGCTGTCCAGCAGATTCCATCGTGACTGAAACAGTTAATGGGCTCTGCTTTGTTTTAGTGATGCTGTTCTGTTGTCACAGAGAGGCTGAGTTTATTTACGATATTTGACCACGAATGCTGCTGATAGATGATGAACAGACAAGGAATAAAAAGCTGCTCAAACATCATCCAAGGGGCCTCGTAATGTCCTCGCTGGCAATCTGATACCTTCTAACGTGTGGCCATAAATGAGATTTGTCCTTTATAATAATGCTAATCCTAAAACTATGCAACATTCATTTGATTTTGTTTTATGAGAACAATCAAGCCGAGAGAACAACGAAGCAAAGTCTATCTGTGGATGAAGGCAAACATGTTATACAGCTGAAAGCTCCTGAAGAAAAGAAAAAAGATGCTGAGCTTAGTTGATTTAATCAAACAATTGATACTAAGTTTATGCTTTTGTGTTGCTTCGATTGTCATCTAATGAATTAATTAATCGGCCTAAATTACAGTAACGTTGCTGTAGTGGTGTCCAGGACTTCTGCAACGCTACGTTGTTCTGTTGTTAAACTGTATTTATCAGCTTTGCCGAGGCAGCACATGTTCACGTTTTGCCGATACTGTTTTTGTTCGTACATGACAGACGGAAAGAATTTGTCCTCTGAGGCTGCTGCAACTAGCAGAAAGTTTACCGTCAATATCCTGACCTGTACATGAACAAATAATGTTGTGTCAGCGCTCAGACAAAAAGCAGTAAACTCTTATAACTCTTATATATCTTGTATCTTTCTCTATTAAAAATACTTGCTTGTTCTGCTTGTTTGCCAAAATGATCTCTTTTCTTCTTACACTCCTCTTCCTCTTGCCACTGAAGTTTCTTCAAACTTTCCTTTTCATCACCTGTTAGCTTTTCACCTCCCACCAATTTTTTACTATCTACTATTCTGTATTATTTATTAGTACCATAATGTTGTATTAATATTTCTATTCATCTTATTTTACCTATTTTTATTCTTACTCTATTTTTATTCTTTATTTTTCCAGCACTTCCTTTGTCTTTGTGCTTCCTGTTGAGGAGGACAATACTTACTCCAAATTACTTATTTGCACCGACAACGGTTTCCAATCCTGCTTCTCTTTATTTTTCTCGATTCTCCCACCATTATCTCTTGTTTCCCGGTCAAAGTCTCCGTCCGTATTTCCCTGTCTAGACTCCAGAGGTTAACAGTCAGATCCTATTCAGTTGTCGTTTCCTATCCGTCAACCTCGTTGGGGTTTTGGAAAAACAACCCTGAATCTGGATCGAGACACCGTTTCCCTCGAATCTCTCCATCTCGGAGACAAGCACACTCAGTTTGTACGCACTGTTATGCAGACGTTGTCCGTCTGGGACTTCGGGGACCTCCACTCCCCGGGCCTCCAACCCAGTCTACAGAAACCGCCCTTTCTGGATTTCTGTCAACTCGTCAGCTGGCAGCGGGGGCAACCACCTGAAAGTTTCACTATACTCCCTTCTTATTAGGATCAACTCCTTGATTTGAATCAAGTTCAACTGCAGAAATGTCGGCAACAGGTTTTCTGCTCACCTTTTAGTTGTGGCCAGCCAGAGTTGATCCATCCACGAAGGACAGGAAGAGAGCTCCGTCCACTTTTCCTGGAGTCTTTTCCCATCCCGGACGAGCTACCAAAATGTTGAAGCCCAGCTTCAGAGTTCTTTGATAGGAAAGAGACACACTTGTTAAACATCAGCATCCAATTTTTAACCCTTTATTAACCAATCATTCTTGTACAAGTACAAATATTTTTGGAAATCTCAATGCATGTGTAAAGGCCAGCATACCGATGAGATCTGTCTTTTGCTGGCGCTGTCCTTCTTTTATACCATAACACCACACCTTTCCTTAACCTTGAACATTCAGTGTCTACAACACCCACCAGACAGTTATTCCACAACAGTTATTCCACAACATTCACTCCATAACATTCCCTGCCAGTCACAACACATGGCATGATGTCCTTTAACTCTGTAAATGAATAAATAACCAGTTGGTTACTAAATGTCACTATATTCTCTACTAGTAAGCAGGTGGTCAATAATCATGCAATGTTTATTATATTTTCTACAACTAAGCAGGTGTTCATTATTCAGCACGCATATGTAATGTAAATGTATTTTCAACACAACCCAAATAAAAAGTGTCCAGTCCAGGTGGCGGAGAGGACTTCACATGCAGTTCGGCTGAAAGACAGAGGCGACTCCTGGTTTCACCGGTCACAGCGCAGCAGCCGAAGAGCCCAGCAGGACCTGGAATGAGATTCAGACTGGAACAATTATTACAATCCTTTTCCTTACAAATGTTACTTCATACAGTCCCGTGCCCTGGAAAACGTTGAAGGTCCGGAGGCGTCCGGTGAGCTCTCGCTGGCCCTTGAAAATCAGGAGGACATGGTGTAACTCTCCTGCCAGGCCTACCCATATCACCATAAGGTCTCCAAGGCTTCTGGCGATCTCTGATCTCCTTCCATCTTTGCATGGCAATAGTACGTCGGCAGACCATCCTGCACCCCAAATATCAGCCTCAATGTACAATTACTTCCAAAATTATATGGTTAGGAAAATTGTCAAAAAAGCAGTTACCCTTCATCCAATAATAAGGCATAGTATTCCGTTTTGGAAACTTGTGTCCACATTTACCTTTGCATTGCATGGAAGGGCTCTGACACCATATTAAGGTATTGCCATTGTAAACTTCTCTCACATAAAATTTGTATTCAGTTTTGAACAATTTTTCAAAAGAAAAACACTGTTAACTACACGTGGTATAAAATATGTAAAGAAAAAAGCAGAAGTAAAGTAAAATGAGTTAAACACATGTATATTACATCTAAATCTCTAGTAGGAAAAAATTTAAAAACAAATTAGCTGACCAGCGGGACTCCTTCGCGATTGTGTCCGGGGTTGGTGCGCTATTTTCGGATTCACACCGTCCTTCGCGCACCCCCGACTTCCAGAAGGCTCCCAAACATGAAGACTTCGTAAAATTAAAAAGTCCACCTCCAGGGCTGACCAGCGGGACTCCTTCGAGATTGTGTCCGGAGAACAGTCCCGGACAATTCAGGCTCTCCGACGGTATATAGAAACTGGGTTGGAGTCCCGAAGACCAGGTCCTCAAAGTACCACAGACGAAAAGCAAAACTACGAAAAAAAGATGGGTCCGAGTGTCGCAGAGTTCAGGTCGTCTCCGAACACGAGAAACTGTAACCGGAAGTGAGTAGAAAAATGTGTGAATGAGAGTAAATGTCTCCTGAGGAGTGCTGTGTGAAACGGTTCTGGTCCTCGAGTGGATTTATTGTCTCTGAAACCTTCACGGACGTATCTGTGCGGGTTTGAGTTTATTTCATATAAACTAACTGGCTGTTAATGAAAGGAGAATTTGACCGAGTAGTGACTGAAGATGGATGGATAAATGAAAACAAGGAAACGGTTAACAGCGGTGGTTAAAGTCCATGTATTGGTGGTTAAAGTCCATGTATTGGTGGTTAAAGTCCATGTATTGGTGGTTAAAGTCCATGTATTGGTGGTTAAAGTCCATGTATTGGTGGTAAAAGTCCGCTGTTACAAACGTTAACGTGTACATGTTGTCTGAATGTATGAATGTGTTCATGAGTGAACTAATGAAGCAGTAAACCAGTTGTCTGTTGAAGTAGGTTCTTCACTCTGGATTAAGGTCATAGTTTTTAACTAACTAAGTGTTATACCATAGAAAACAATAAAATACCATAACTATTATAGCAGCAACTGTTTGACACCATCATAATGGGAAAACCTCAGAGTAAGACCCGACCGAGGGGGGGCGCTGCAGGGTGATGTTAAGTATATGTTTCAAAGAAGAACAAGAAAGTCACGTGGAGGTTTGTTTGTAATGTTTTGATTTTGACTACACGTAACACTGTTGAATCTATTCTAGGGGTAATCCTAAGTATCACTTTTTGTGAAGTTATATAATGGGGTGTAATGGATGGATATTAGGTGGCTTAGTCCTTGTGAGTGTAATCAATGTTAGTATCATATTAGGATTAGAAAAGGCAGGAGACGGTCAGTAAGCTGGAAGAAAGTGTTGCTGCTAAGACGGGTAGAAAGAAGAGGAGTGTAAAAACAAGAAACAATAGAAAAAAGCCATAAACTGTCATTTCTGGTTGACAGGTTTTCATCCATGAACTTTCCACTGCAGAAGGATGAACTGTCAGATACCTGTTGAAGTGATGTGGTGACTTTATCTGGATCTCTCTGGTAAACCTTACATCCCTCCTCCAGGTCCCCCACAGGTAAGCATTATTTTATGATATTAATAACACTGAATGGTATCAAGAGGATTTTGAAAATACCTTAGAAGGTCAGATTTGGAACTTTTTTTTTAGATTCCATAAAAGTGTGTAAAGAGCGAGTTTCAGCCGTAGTTCAGCAAACTCCAGAACATCAACAGTGGTATAAAATGGGAGAGGAGGCTGTGCCTTATGTATCCTTGGCATTGCGTCCTTCTCATCAGGCTAAAGATTTGAGAGGAATGGAAAAAAAAACATGTCAGCTGACAGACTGGATAAGGACTGTGTGTTTCTGTGCCTCCATCCACTGGTATGTATAAGATAGAGGTTGCAGCATGAGACGGAGTAGACCTGCAACATGAGAGATTGTCCAGACTTCATGGACGAGAGCAAATTGATCATCCACAGGCAGCAGAAAATGCTCGCATCTCTACCTGATGGACTGTGGTCCCAGGGACCGACAGATGTTGGTTTGGTTGATTGTCCCCCAGTAAAGTTTAGAGTGAAGTCCGAAATCCCCATTTGGGTTGGATAGTACCCTCAAAAAGCTCAGGCTGCTGAAGGAATCACAGAAACCATCTCTGGTCTGATTCATACCGGGGTACTGGAACCGTCAGATTCCAGCTGGAACACTCCCATCTTGATAGAAAACCCTGGAACTGGAAAATACAGGATGGTGCATGATTTGCAGGCCATTAATGCGGGTCTGCTCACTCAGCTCACACACAGCTCTGGTTACAAACCCTTACACGACATTAAGTGGTCCCAGTCCAGACCAGAAATGGTTTACCTGTATTTACCTAACTTTTTTTTTCTTTCACTCATGGAGGACGACAGTGGAGGTATCCAGGCTGCAGGTGTTTTTTCTGGGAAGGGTGGTCTCACAGAAAAGTGCTGGATGGTCTCCTACACATAGT